>VSMD01050028.1:0-15470 GCA_008750895.1 Mirza zaza
TACTTTAAACACATTTTAATGAAAACATTCTCATCATTTTAAATAAAAATGACTTGCATTTTAAAATCTGAAGCTACTCTGGCATTAGGACTTCATTGTTTCCTCCTCAACAGGTTTCAGATGCCACTGCACTACTAATTCCCCAGTGCTCTTGAGGCACGTATTAGACATGTCTTCCTCTGTTGGAAGTCCTTGTGGCAACTTCAGGGGCTTGATTCTTATCAAATGTTTAACCACTTTCAGTTTTGCATTCACTGAAGGGATGTTCTTGTGAACTTGAGGGGTATGTGCTTTTTGTAATCCAAGCATCTTTATTACATCTTTTTCCCAATATGGACGTCTTCTTGTACTTCTTATTCTGGTAACAGTATGTAGTTTATGAGGGTTCTGTGGATCCCCACCATACTTTTCATGATCTTCAGGTGAAGGCTGAAACACTTTATCCGGAATTCTTGACCTGGTAAATTTGTGACGAATCCAGTCTGTACAAATCAGAGATTCAGCACCTTTTGTCACAGTCTGAAGTCTGCTCAAGGGCCTCTGAACTACTTTGCACAAAATCCTTGCCATAAGTGTAGTGATCTATTCTTTCCACAGGATGCTGTTAATAACGGGGGAAGCTGGGTGTAGCATATATAGCAAATCTGTACTGTCTTCACAACT
The DNA here is from genome assembly GCA_008750895.1 of Mirza zaza. Lineage (NCBI taxonomy): Eukaryota > Metazoa > Chordata > Mammalia > Primates > Cheirogaleidae > Mirza > Mirza zaza. The sequence goes on from VSMD01050028.1 coordinate 664, forward strand.
TCTCTGGAAATCAGCGCCTGCTAGACATTCAGCCTGAATCTTCCGAATTGATCATTTTAAAGTTACTTTCCTTGTAACTTTTAGAACAGGGAAACGGCAATAGAAAAATAACTGGTTAACATCAGGTTACTTTTTGTTGTAAGGAATAGAGGCACAGGACACTTCATTATTATGATGATTAAAACTGGCCCATTTGGGAAATTTGGCGCTCTCTCTCTCTCTCTCTCTTTCTCCCCCCCAGTGAAAGGCCAGATGTGACTCCATTTGGATTTTTAGTCTGATCTGTTGGAGCCTAGTGCAGAAGCACAAAAGAGCCTCTTGTCATTTCTATGTAACACAATTTTCAAAGTATTTTCATTCTAATACAGTTACTTGGTTTTTAGTGATTGATCCAACATATATTCTGAGTCCTGCTATACTTCCGAAGCTGTTCCAGGCACTGGGGGCTTCAAAGCAGGTAGCACAAACCTCGTGCCCCTAAGGGCTGATATCATGGTTGGGTAACAAGTAGGAAACAGAAAAAGACGGTATAATATTTCAAGTATGGATTGATGAGTGAAGACACAAAAAGCAGGCTGCAGTTGCAGAGTGATGGGGTAGAGAAAGACAGCTTTCTTAGACTGGGAAGTCAGAGTTGATCAGTGATAGAAACATAGGTTTTAAACATTTGGAAGCCACAGTCAAATTTCTCTTTGCCATTTCCTCCAGTTAAATGGAGCAAATGAAGTCAAGTACATACCCAGATTTTAGATTAGAGCATAATTTATGAAAAGGGTTTCTTATCTTGAACCAGTGGCTCTTATTCCAAGAAATGTCTCTCCATTGAACTCTTTATCTAAATCTTTATAAAAATAGGTAGGTTATAATGAGATTAAGTGTCTGATAAGGAGAACCACTTTCTTACTTGGTAGTAATAGAAAAAAGAATGTTTTTACTGGCACTGAATGTTTAACTTAAAAGACTCTTAGAAACTGTGGCTCAAGAGACCAAGAGACGAAAGGCACTGCAAAGTTCTTAGTTCTGTGTTTGTTAGCATAGAACGTGAAGGTGAATGTCAGCAGTTTGTGGAAGAATGTCTGTTAAATAAAGAATTCATTGGATTTGTGGCCACCTGAAATCTGGATTCAAATGAAGTCAGAGCTTTACAAAGTCTCCGCTGTCTCACTGAAGTAGCTAATTAAAAACCCAGCAACGGGAAGGAGGGCAAGGGAAATATATGTAACCTCAACATTTGTACCCCCATAATATGCTGGAAAAAATAAAAAAATAAAATAAAATAAAAACCCAGCAACATTTTGCAGCCATTTGTTATTCTGGTTTACCAATAAACAAAGGGAGCTAGTGTTCCATTCTACTCCAGTCTGACCACAAGAGAGAATAACAAGTACCTCCAATCAATGTTTACCAAACTAAAAAGAGCCATTGAAGAAGTTGAAATTTGGTAAACAATGGGGAAAAAAAATCCAATCGTGTTTTAAAAATTAAATAGCAGTTTTAACCTTTTTCTATAATGTAAAATTAAAATGGCTTGTGGTTTGAGGTTGTAAATTCTTGAGCTATTACATGCCCCTAAGTTCTTAACAAACTAGTAAAATATTGACATATTAACTTCTAATGATCAACATTGGGATTTTCCACGCTGAGAGTCCGAAGCCATTGCCTCTACCAGAGAGGACCTGGAAAGCCACTTTTGCCTTGAGGAATGGGCAGAGTTTGCTATTTTTTTCTACCTTTTCACTGACAGTGGTGACTAGGACCTTCTAGGCCCCGAGGCTTGGGCAGAGTGGGGTGCACGGGTCTCAATTCCATTCCTAAATTGGTGCAACTGCCTTGGAAAATGATTGGCATTGCCTCTGAAAGCTGAAGTGGTGTACATCTGGTGCCTAATAGTGACGCCAGGGGTGTGGCTTGCAGAGGAACAGACACACACGGGGCAGGAGGAGGATAGATCCAGAAGTGGGAGCTAAGTTGGCACAATAGAGGAAGTTATCTCTAAGAAAAGAACATGAAATTATGAATATAACAGGTTTGTTTGAAAGTTTATATTTATTTAGAATGATAAAAGTAATATTAGAATGATAAACGAAAGCAAAACAATTGCAAGTTTTAAAAAACATAACAAAATTCCAAACGCTAAAATTTAAAATTAATTCCCTGTCATTATTAATTTTACTGGTAATATTAACTGCATAACAATGATCACTGCTTCACTTAACTATGTAGAATACTTGAATAATTTCCCTGAGAAAGAATGTTAGATAAATGGGTGTCCTGGCAGGATTGACCAACTCCTGTAAAAATTTTTACTGATAGTTTAGAAAATCTGCATTCCGTCTCACCATTTATTATTGCCAGTGTCGTGTGAAAGTTTTGGATGTTGTCAATTTTGGAGAAACTTCTATCAAGTGTTTTCCATATAAAAACAGCATTTCACAAGGGCGTTCCACGGTTTCCTGTGCAGTGCCTGGTCTTAGATATTCTTTGAATTGACAATGCTCATTAGCTACATTGTGGCCACAAAACCCCAAAGGCCTTGGCAGGGCCCCTGGGTGTGTGGTGGGTGGCATTGAGGGGAGTGTGGAGGGTCCTGAAGGGGTAGGGGGAGGACCTGGTAGCGGGGAGGGAACCTGGGTGTAGCTGGCACAGCTGTGGGGAAGGCCCCTGAGCGTGTGCTGTTCAGACATGAGGGAGGATGGCTAGGGGTTGTGTGGGACCTGGAATGTGGGGGCTTGGACACTGGGGCATGGGGCAGTGGAGAAGGTCCCACGCATGGGGGAGGCCTGGGCCTGGGTGGAGCTGGGCATGGGAGAAGGCTCAGGCTGTGGGGAGGGAGCTCGAGGAGGTGTTGGGGGGGATGCCCTTGGTGGGAGGGTCTGGATGTGGGATGGGCAGAGTGTGGGGATGGGCCAGGGTGGGAGGCTGGAACTTGGGGGCATTCTGGCAGTGGATGGGGCAGTCTGGCTGGCTGTGGACAGGGGGTCTGGCCGTGGAGAAGGTGGGTACTGGTGTGGGTGTGGCTGAGGTGTGGGGTTTAAGCTTTAGAAGCTTTAGGATAAGTGCAGACGTGTTACCCCCAAGCACTCTTTTTAATAGAAAAAAAATTAAAAAACAAGGCCGGGCGCAGTGGCTCATGCCTGTAATCCTAGCACTCTGGGAGGCCGAGGCGGGCGAATTGCTCCAGGTCAGGAGTTCGAAACCAGCCTGAGCAAGAGCGAGACCCTCGTCTCTACTATAAATAGAAAGAAATTAATTGGCCAACTAATATATATATAGAAAAAATTAGCCAGGCATGGTGGTGCATGCCTGTAGTCCCAGCTACTTGGGAGGCTGAGGCAGTAGGATTGCTTGAGCCCAGGAGTTTGAGGTTGCCGTGAGCTAGGCTGACACCATGGCACTCTAGCTTGGGCAACAAAAGTGAGACTCTGTTTCAAAAAAAAATTAAAAAACAAGAAACAACGTAGATCTACATTGACAGAAGTTTCTCTATTGACAGGAGAAAGAGAATCACAGCATTTTTGTGGGTTAGGACATCATTCCTCAGTGACCCAAGTGAACTAGTCAGGTATACCCATGGGATTAAGTGTACCGAGCATCAAATGAAACAACGATGCAGAAGAATACCGTTTATATGAAGTTCAAGACTAGATATGTATAGTGCATATATATATATATATAGTATATACATATGGAAGGACGGAAATAGATACAATTGAAAAAATGAGTGCATAGTTCAGACTGGGCCCACATCTAGGTTGCAGGAAAAGGAGCGGGTGCGCTCAGGGGGAGTGGAGAGTAGGGGCTGGCAGGGTTTCCCCACAGTGAAGCGATGGTCTGCTCAGGGCCAGGGATTGCATGATCATTCTGGGGTGGGTTAGGATGTGCATGAAAAGCACCCAGCATGATTTAGAGGCTTCTAGAATTCAGGGATGGAGGAAGGTCCGCAGGAGCAAAGTGACCACAACAATGCTAATTTGGGGAAGACAGGATGGTGATCTAGCAGGTGGTACAGCAGGTTTCTGCAGTGGGAATGGAGGGACTGTTTTGAGGATTTGCAGGCCAAGGCTGCACTGGGCAGATAAGGGACTGTTCTTGCTGATTAGTAGCCACCATGCAGCAGCCTGGGCTGATGAGGAACGAGGGATTGTTTGGGAGGCTGGGCTGCATGGAGCAGGGCAAAGGGGAAGAGGTAGGAAGCAGGTCCTGTGCGGGAGGCTGAGGACGGCCTGGGAAAGTCACAGTGGCCAAGTCGCCTGTCTCAGGACCTTCAGGGTCTCTCGAAAGGCTTCATCAGCTACTTAACACCTATGGGTGTAGAGTCATCCTGCTCATTTTACAGATGAGAGACTGACGGTTTGGAAAGATGAAGTGACTCCCCTGAGGCCGTTCTAACTCCAAAGTCCCAGGTTTTACCAGTTTGGTGAAGTTGGTGCTATCAATATTCCATTTTATGTATGGGAAATGGAGGCACAGAGAGGTAAAGTCACTTGGTACCTTCAGCCATCTGGTAAGTGTTGGGACTGGCGTTAGAATCCGGGTGGTCAGGTTCCAGAGTCCAGGCCTGGGGCACAGGCAGCCTTTCTGTTGAAGACTGCTGAGTGTGGTCGGGTGGGGGAGGTAAGGGGAGAATGTAGGAGAATGTCTCCTGAGAGGCGGATTGAGAGGCCACATCTCCCACCTTGCCCAGTCCCTCCACAGTCACTCCCTGCTTCTCCAGGGGCCTGCGCCTCGCTCCTGTGACCCTGGCTCCGCTAGTGGCCGTGTGCCAGCAGTCCGCACAGGCAGCTCGGCGCGGCCGCAGGCCGTCCAGGGTTGGGTCAGGTTCTGTTTTGAATCAGGTAGGAAGGGGTCTTCAGCCCAGCCCAGGAATGATCACTGGTCCCTGCAAATTCACAGTTTTTTATGTGCCTCAGTGCCTCAGAGTTGGTTGGGAGGAAACCCCCAGTCATTTTGTTTTCTCCTAGATAAATGCTCTCTCTCTCTCTCTCCTCTCTCTTACACACACACACACACACACACACACACACACACACACACACACACACACACACACACACACACACACACACACACACACACACACACACACACACACACACACACACACACACACACAGCAGCAGCAGCAGAATTTGGGAAACTGTAAAACCGGACCTGCCCATCCTGCGGCAAGGCCCACAACAAGCCCATTTGAACTACAACATCCCAGGGAGGACTAGGACCCAGAGCTCCCAGGACCTTCTGAAGCTATGTGTTCCGGCGGCGCAGGAGGCCTGGCTGGGAGTGCACAGGAAGAGCAGGGCCAGAGCTCTTCCTGTTGGAGGCTCCCGCCCCGCCTGGCCTCAGCTCAGAGAAGACATCTCTTTTTCCACCCTGTGTCTAAGGGAAGAGGGCAGCAGGGGCTTTCTGTGTGTCTCTGTATTTCTTTTTCTTCTTTTAGGTACAATCTTTAAGAAATGTATTTCTTAATTTCTATCTGGCTTTCTGGATCTTTCTAGAAGAGTCTTTCTCTGCCCTCTTCCCTCCCCAGCATCTCTGAGCTGTTTCCATGCTTATTTCCGCATCTCTGCAATACCCTCCCAATGTCCTCCTGCGTTTGCTTGTCTCTGGAATTTCTGTGGCTCTATGCATTTCTGTTGGTGTCTCCCTTGAGGCCAGGCCCAGCAATTCCCTGGTCTGGCCACAGTCCCACCAAGCATGAAGCGATTGGTTAGTGCATTTTTTCATGCACCCGGGGCCTTTTCTGGGGCATGGCCTGTGAGTCAGTAAGAGAAGCTAAGGAGCCCTAAAGCAGGAGAGAGCAGAGCCCACTGCCTCTGGCTGGAAGGGGTGGTCAGGACAGTTTCAGCATTAATCCTACCCTCCCTGCTGCTCTCCACAGTGTGGAGACTCTCCCAGGTTGGCAGACTAGATTTGGGGTGTCTGCAAATTTTTTTTTTTTTAAAGGTTGAAAAAATTACTTTATGAAGCCTTAAGCGCTGAGTATAATTACAATTTAATAATATTTTACTTCCAAAATAAAAGTTATTATAGGTGAGACCATGAAATTTCCTAACACTTGATTTTAATACATTGCACTAATTTTCTAAAACAACTCAGAGGAACCCATATTTACAATAGGTGGAGTATTTATGAAAAATCTGGTATCAGGTATATTTTATATGTGTATATGTGTGTGTGTATATATATATATATAACACCAAAAATTATATGAACTAAGAAACAGCTTGTATATCTTAATAGCAGTACTAGAGTGCAGAGTTAGAGACTTGGATTTATAAATGCTTTCCAATGCCTGGGGTTTGGAAAAGGAGCAGACATCTTGTTTTCAAAACCTGAAGTTTTTCTCAGGACTGAAGTCAAAATCGTAACTGCCACAGAGGAAAAAAGGGAAGCTTTTCCCGCTCTAATTGTTCGTCTGCGTCGGAAAGTCAGTATCCCTGAGATAGGAACCACTGTAATAAGAAGGGAGTGAATAGGTTCTCCCAAAGGAAGATTGTTTGTTGCTGAATTACGCCTACTGGTCATCAGATGTAAACTTTGCATTTCCCAGCTTAATGCTTGGCAGCACCAAGACGTTTTAGTAATGGTTCATCATAAACCCAACATTCTCCATCTTCATGAAATAACCTGGTCTCCCACTGAATTTCCTTCTCCTTCCTTTCTCGGGCTTCTGCTCTTTGTCTTTCTTCAAGTCTGTGCTTTGCTTCAGTTGCTGCATCAATGTCTCTGATTTTTAAATTGAAAGTGACATCCTTCCAAAGGCAGCGAGATTCATACTCATTCTGATCTTCCAATATCCTCACTTTCTTTTTGATTATAGGCAACTTCTTGGTATCTACAAAGACTGTATTTTCCCCTGTTGCATATTTTGCATACATTACACTATTCCATTCCCCTTCAATTGATCAAAAAGACTTCTTGTCATTTGGAGAAAAAATCTCAGCAGTAATTCTGTGCTTCTTGCCCCCATAGAAAGGTTTAGTGTGGAAGACGATATTTGCACTATAGCCCGTTTTGGAACAATTAATATTGCATTCTCCTCCTAATTCCACCCAGGGCACTGTGAGAATAGACCTTCCATAACCATTGGGGAATGTGAGAATGTAATGTTCATCATAGTCTAGACATGAGACACAGCCCTGCCCTATGTTATGCACCCCAATTGACATTCCGAGGAATTTTGATTTGGTCCAGATATGAGCATTAAATTGTATCTTCTTATTAAAACATTCTGCATAAAAGGCTGAAATGGGTGGATGATGGGAAACCTGCTCAGCCACAAATGTTACACTGTTTTTGGAAACCCCGGGTACTGGTCCTTCTGAAACTAGCTCTGTATTCTCTTCCGTATCATTTGGTAATGTCCAATGACACTGAAAGATTTCGCCCAAAATGGGGTTGTATGGCTTTTTGGCAACTGATCCTTTCCTTCCTGCATGAAAGGCTGAGAGGTACCATTTCACAACCTGAACCATTCGATCCCTGGGATCCTTCTGGTCACTAATGCTCACAAACAGGTCCGGATGTGCAAAAAAGTCTGCATACATTTCTAAAAGAGATCTTCTTTCAAGAATAAATGTTGGAAGAACTACCTTAGTGAGATCCATTCCAAGCCTAACCTGTGACAAGAGGTGCATGATAACGCTCTTGTGCTCCTCCACTGACCCTGCCTCCCCATCATCGTCTCTATCATCATGTGAATCGAAAAGGTCAGCATCGCTTGTTCCATTGGACATAGAAGAATTCAGTGATTCTGTGGTATCTGGGCGCTTCAGACTATTTCCCGAGCTGCTGTGTGTCAAAACTGAGGCAGATCCAGAAGAATCTATTAGGCGCTTTGGGGATGAGCTACTTTGATGGATTCATCAGCATCATAGAATTCATCTTCACTGCTAGAATAAGAAAACTCTGGGACTGTATTTGGAGATAAGTTGACATGGCTTGGAGAAGTGAGACTGCTACTAGGTGGTGAATGGCCACTGCCTGTACTATTTGGTGCTGGAGTCTGATGATGTCCCAAAGTAGCTAATACAGGTCCAACTGGTAGGGAAGATGGACGCTGCTCTGACTTACACAACTGAGCAGGTTCTGGAGGTAAGACAGTCTGGGAAGGCATTGTGCTGATCACAGGTTCCAAGGGACTAGGTTGATATATTGCATCTACAGGATTAATAGTACTTTTAGCAATCTGCAGCAATACAATGCAGTGTTTAATTGACTCTACCATGCTATTTGTTGTCTCTTTGAGAGTTTCAATTTTCTTTCTCTGTTCATCATCTTTGCAGTTTTGAAGTTTGTCATCAAAAAGCTTTAATTGTTCTATCAAGATTTGTAGGTAAGCATCAGCCTCTGTAAGTTTCTTATCAAAGTCTTGAACACTAGGAACAAATCCTGAATCCAATCCCCCAGGGGGCGGCGGCAAGGAGGCAGAGGGAGGCCAACATTTGCGCACACGGCCAGGCTCTGGGCCGGCAGCAGGGACCCCGGGGACTCAGGGGTGGGGGCCAGCCCCTCTCCCAGACCCTCGGGGTCTACTCACTCCGCAAGTGGCCAGCAAGAAAGCCATTCGCCAGGGCCCCCCGCCCTCTGTGCCTCCGGGGGAGGGGGCTGGGGGCTGCTCCCGAGCGCCCCTTTTCTTCCCCCCTCGATCAGATCCCTGGGCTGCCGTGTCTGCAAATTTGTTCAAACCTGAAGTTGTCTTTAAAAATCAAGACTAGCCCACTAATTGTCATGACATTTTAGTTTTTATTTTTTTTGGCAGGGGTGGAAAAGGGAAAGCAAAGGTATGACATTTTAAAGATTTATAAAGTTACTGGTGTGCCAGCTGTTCCCTTATTGTGTCCTAGTTTCCTCTAATTTGGGTATGATGGAATAACCTACCTCAGGGTAGGGAGGATGAAATGGGTGATTCCTGTAAAGGTTCTTGGAGTGTGCCTGGCCCAGAGTGCTCAATGCACACTGAATACCATAGCCCTCACTTTCTTATATTCCCATCTATCTCACCACTGGCTGGTGCTGCCCCCCTGGGCGTCTGCTGCCACAGGCCCTCAGTTTCCTCACTGGCACCCTCCATACAGAACTGTGCAGGGCCATCCTTGCATGAGCCAGTTGGAGCTTTTGGTGGGAAAAGTGTCCAAGAGCCTTAACAGGTAAACTTACCTTATCATTAAGTATTTGGCTATATATTTATTGAATCACTGTACACATCTTATCTATTAAGAAATGTGAATATTTATAGTATTTCTATATGTAGTGTCCATTTAAACATTAAGTTTATCTAACTACTATATGTAAGTGCATAACTACCAATTTACAGAGATATATGTGTGTGTATTTGCATAGCCATATCATTTCTCCACTTATAATTAATTTTAGCACTCTTCTACTATTTTCATCATTCTTTTTTTTTTTTTTTTTTTTGAGACAGTCTCATTGTGTCTCCCAGGCTAGAGTGAGTGCCGTGGCGTCAGCCTAGCTCACACTCCTGGGCTCAAGCAATCCTGCTGCCTCAGCCTCCCGAGTAGCTGGGACTACAGGTGCTCGCCACTACACCCAGCTAATTTTTTGTCTCTATTTTTAGTTGATTGGCTAATTTTTTCTATTTTTAGGAGAGATGGTGTCTTGCTCTTGCTCAGGCTGGTCTCGAACTCCTGACCTCAAGCGATCTTCCCGCCTCGGCCTCCCAGAGTGCTAAGATTACAGGTGAGCCACCGTGCCCGGCCTCGTGTACAAGTTTTGGTGTAGACATATGCCTTCATTCCTTTTGGGCGTATACCTATAAGTGTATGTGCTGGGCCATGTGGTAAGTCTATGTTTAATCATTTGAGGAACTGACAGACTGCTTTGCCAAGTGGCCGTACCATCATCATGCATTCCCATCAGCAGCGTGCAAGGCTTCCATTTTCTTCCCATCCTCAACACTTCTTAGCTCACTTTCTGGTTCTAGCCATTCTAGTGCATGTAAAGTGGTTTCATTGTGGTTTTATTTGTATTTCTCTGAGGATCAGGGTGTCCAACATCTTTTCACGTGCCTATTGGCCATTTGTACATGCTCCTTGGAGAAATGTCTATTTTTCAGATTCTTTGCCTATTTTTTTTTTTTTGAGACAGAGTCTCACTTTGTTGCCTGGGCTAGAGTGCTGTGGCGTCAGCCTAGCTCACAGCAACCTCAAACTCCTGGGCTCAGGCGATCCTCCTGCCTCAGCCTCCTGAGTAGCTGGGACTACAGGCATGCGCCACCATGCCCGGCTAATTTTTTCTATATATATTAGTTGGCCAATTAATTTCTTTCTATTTATAGTAGAGACGGAGTCTGGCTCTTGCTCAGGCTGGTTTCCAAGTCCTGACCTTGAGCGATCCCCCCACATCGGCCTCCCAGAGTGCTAGGATTACAGGTGTGAGCCGCCTCGCCCGGCCTCTTTGCCTATTTTTAAATTGGGTTGTCATTTTACTATTAAATTGTAAGAGTTTTTATATATTTTATATATTCTAGATACAAGCCCCTTATCAGACACATGATTTGCAAACATTTTCTCCGATTCTGTGGGTTGTCTTTTTCACGGTCTTTTCTTTTCTTTTTCTTAGAGACAGGGTCTCACTCTGTTGCCAGGCTGGAGTGCAGTGGCTCAATCATAGCTCACCATAACCTCAAACTCCTGGGCTCAAGCAATCCTACTGCCTCAGCCTCCCATAGTACTGGGATTCCAGGTGTGAGCCACCGCGCCCGGATTTTTTTACTTTCGTGATGGTATCCTTTGACTTACAAAAGTTTTTAATTTTTGTGAAGTCCAGTTTATCTATTTTTTTCTTTTGTTGTTTATGCTTTTAGAGTCACATTTAAAAATCAATTACTAAATCTAAGGTCATAAAAATTTAACCCTATGTCTTACTTTAAGAGTTCATAGTTTTAGCTCTTATATTTATTTATTTTTATTTATTTTTTATTTTTTTGAGACAGAGTCTCGCTTTGTTGCCCAGGCTAGAGTGAGTGCCGTGGCATCAGCCTCGTTCACAGCAACCTCAAACTCCTGGACTCAAGCAATCCTGCTGCCTCAGCCTCCCAAGTAGCTGGGACTACAGGCATGTGCCACCATGCCTGGCTAATTTTTTCTATATATATTAGTTGGCCAATTAATTTCTTTCTATTTATAGTAGAGACAGGGTCTTGCTCTTGCTTAGGCTGGTTTTGAACTCCTGACCTGGAGCAATCCGCCCGCCTTGGCCTCCCAGAGTGCTAGGATTACAGGCGTGAGCCACCGCGCCCAGTCCTAGCTCTCACATTCATGTCTTTGATTCTTTTTCTTTTGAAACAGAGTCTCGCTTTGTTGCCCAGGCTAGAGTGAGTGCCGTGGGGTCAGCCTAGCTCACAGCAACCTCAAACTCCTGGGCTCAAGCGATCCTCCTGCCTCAGCCTCCCAAGTAGCTGGGACTACAGGCACGTGCCACCATGCCCATCTAAGTTTTCTACGTATATTAGTTGGCCAATTAATTTCTTTCTATTTATAGTAGAGACTGGTTCTCGCTCTTGACCTCGAGCAATCTGCCCGCCTCGGCCTCCCAGAGTGCTAGGACTACAGGCGTGAGCCACCATGCCCAGCCTTTGATTCTTTTTGAGTTAACTTTTGTGTATGGGGTGAGGTAAGGGTCCAACTTCATTCTTTTGCATGTGGCTGTCTATTTGATTTAGCACCATTTGTTGAGAAGACCAGTCTTTCTTTATTTGATAGTCTTGGCAGCTTTGTTGAAAATCAGTTGACCATAGACATATGGGTTTACTTCTGGACTTTCAATTCTGTTCCATTGATCTATGTCTAACCTTTGCGAGTACTATACTATCTTGATTATTATTTATTTGTATTACATTTTGATATCAGGAAGTATGAATCCTCCTACTTTACTTTTCTTTTCCTGGATTGTTTTGTCTATTCTGAGTTCCTTGCAATTCCATATGAATTTTAGAATCAGTTTGCCCATTTCTACAAAGAGGTCAACTGGGATTCTAATAGAGATTGCACTGACTTTGTAGATCAGTTTGAGGAGTGTTGTCATCTTAACAATGTTAAGTCTTCTGATCCATGAACACAGGATGTTTTTCCATTTATTTAGTTCTTTAATTTTTTTCAACAATGTTTTGCATTTTTCAGAGAATACATTTTACAATTCTTTTGTTAAATTTATTTCTAAGACTATTATTCTTTTTGATGCTACCGTGAATGTTTTCTTAAGTTTATTTTTGTATTGTTCACTGAAAGTGTTTAGAAATACAGTTGACTTTTGTATACTGGTCTTTTATCCTGTAATCTTGCTGAATTCAATTAGTTCTAATGGTTCTTTTGGTGGATTAATGGTTCTTTGGTTCTAATGGTTCTTTGGTGGGATTTTCTCTAAACAAAGTCATGTTATCTGTGAATACGACAGTTTTACTTCTTCCTTTCCAATTTGGATGCCTTTTATTTCTTTTTCTTGCTTAAATGCCCTGGATAGAACCTCCAGTACAAATTGAATGGAAGTGACAACAGCAGACCTCCTTGTCTTATTTCTGTTCCTAGCGGAAAAGTAACTCTGAATATTGATGCTTCTCCTGGTTTTCTGGGCTTGTTTTTGTTGTTGCTTGTTTATTTTTTTTGTAACCTCACACTCTGTTTTAGTGAAGTCTGTGTCCCCTGTAATGTGGAGCCTCTAATGACACTCGTCAGATAGATTTGTATATATTTATAAAGAAATAAATATAGGTACTGTATATAATTACAAATGCACATTAGAATGTGCACATTCACTCTGGGAAGACCGTGTTTTTAGCAGGGTATCTTTTTGACTATGTCTTCCTCTGATCTCTCTGTTAAACTGTCTGTCTCATTTGATATTACACCCATATGTTAGGCTCCCATATGAAAGTGTATAGAAATAGGCCCCACTAATTTTTGGTTTTTGGAGACAGAGTCTCACTCTGTTGCTTGGACTAGAGTGCCATGCTGTGGTGTTAGTCTAGCTCACAGCAACCTCAAACTCCTGGGCTCAAGTGATCCTCCTCCCTCAGCCTCCCAAGTAGCTGAAACCATAGGTATGCACCATCATGCTGACTAATTTTTTCTATTTTTCTATTTTTAGTAGAGACGGGGGTCTGACACTCTTGCTCAGGCTGATATGGAACTCCTGACCTCAAGCCATCCATCCTCCTGCCTTGGCCTCCCAGAGTGCTAGGATTATAGGTGTGGGCCACAGCACCTGGCCAGGCTCCACTAATTATTATTTTTGACAGTGAGATATAAATTATTTAACAGTCTGACACAATTAAATTCAGGCAAGGGTAGTTTTTGAAGTCAGTCTTTGAGCAGGTGGGCCCTTCTTAGCTGTCTCTTTTCTTGATTCCTTCTGGTGAATTAGCTGGTCTATGGTTTAGTTTATTGCTTTTAATTAAGAGGAATTGTTGCTGTCAAGAATGTCCTTAAGCTTGAACTTCTCTGCAATCTATTTCAAATAAAGTCAGTTCCTTTGAAGAGCGTTCAGAGCTTTTTTTCTTACTGGCTGCCTTGCCCCCTGGATGATGTCTGTGGCCATGCTGTTGGACAGGGGTCCCAGTTCCCCTTGTACAGACGCAGGCTGTCCTGCCCCTGAGCAGGCCCTGAGACAGGAAGGCAAGTGGTGGACCCAGATGGGGAGCCTGCGCCCAAGAGCACCGGTCCTGCTGTCACTGCCAAGCAACCTGGGCGAGGGAGCCCTGAAGGGCTCTGGGCTTCAGTTTCCCCCTGGATCAAATAGCCTTAATGTCAGTATCTAGGCCTGGGGTTTAAAGAGATAAAGGATTTAGCTGGTTGTGGGCACAACAAGCAAGCAGTCCTGTTTGTTCTGACCTGGAATTGTAGTGCAACTCCATAGCACTGTCCTGAGGGTGAAATGAGGTCACGTACTAAGTGCCACCAATCAGAAAGTGTTAACAGGCCCTGGGCTGCCAAAACTCAGCACCATCTGACACCAGAGAGAGTTTCCTAAATCCGGCTGTGCGTCACCACCTGGGGGTGTAAAAGCTCACACCAAGTGTTGCACTGTCACAGTATTCTAAATCATTTAGTACTTACATGAGCGCAGAAATAAACTACGATAAGTATTAGTTTTTATGTGAACTAATCACCGCAGACAGCACGTTCGCTCCTGGCAGCTCTGGAGGTCGGAGTCTGGCGTTGGGGCGGGCCAGGCAGGGCGCAGGCGGGGCGCAGGCGGGGCGCAGGCGGGCTCTGCCGGGCGGACCGGGCCGTCCCTCTCACGGTGTCGGAAAACAAACCTGACCTTCGCCGCCTTCCAGAACGGCGGAGCCGGGGAGGCGCAGACCCGGCCAGTGGAGGTGGGGCGGCGAGAGCTGCGGGCCCCACGGCCCTGCCCCGGTCCTCCCGGGCTCCCGCCGCCCCTTCTCGCGCGCGCGGCCCGGCGTCGGGGAGGGGGACGCCAGCCGGAGCGGCCCGCCGCCCGCGCTCGCCCTTCGCGCTCCTGCGCAGCCGCTCACGGTCCCGGGCTGGCACGCCGCAGGCGGGACCCCGCCCCGCAGTGAGAGCTGGCTTTGGGTTCCCGGGCTGGCACGCCGCAGGCGGGACCCTGCCCTGCAGTGAGAGCTGGCTTTGGGCTCCCGGGCTGGCACGCCACAGGCGGGACCCCCGCCCCGCAGTGAGAGCTGGCTTTGGGCTCCCGGGCTGGCACGCCACAGGCGGGACCCCGCCCCGCAGTGAGAGCTGGCTTTGGGCTCCCGGGCTGGCACGCCGCAGGCGGGACCCTGCCCTGCAGTGAGAGCTGGCTTTGGGCTCCCGGGCTGGCACGCC
>VSMD01050028.1:15608-27736 GCA_008750895.1 Mirza zaza
GCAGTGAGAGCTGGCTTTGGGCTCCCGGGCTGGCACGCCGCAGGCGGGACCCCGCCCCGCAGTGAGAGCTGGCTTAGGGCTCCCGGGCTGGCACGCCGCAGGCGGGACCCCGCCCCGCAGTGAGAGCTGGCTTTGGGCTCCCGGGCTGGCACGCCGCAGGCGGGACCCCGCCCCGCAGTGAGAGCTGGCTTTGGGCTCCCGGGCTGGCACGCCGCAGGCGGGACCCCCGCCCGCCCCGCGGGGGCGCCTCCTTCCACCCGCCTCAGCCCTGCGGAGTCCCGCGGTCTCTCTCCCCTGTCAGGCGTTTCAGGGCTGATCGCTGCTTTGTCTTAGAAATGGTGTGTTCTCGCGGGTGGGCGCGGTGGCCGACGCGGGTGATCCCAGCACCTGCGGAGGCGGAGGCAGGGGGACCTCCCGAGCCCAGGGTGCAGGGAGCTATGACTGTGCCTCGGCACTCCAGCCTGGGCGACAGAGCCAGACCCCATCCCTAAAGAAACTGGAAAAAAAAGAAGGAAGGGAGGGAGAGAGGAAGGAAGGAAGGGAGGAGGAAGGAAATACTTTGCCTTGGCTTCCAGCACCTCTGTCCCATGGTTCTCCTACCTCACTGGCCCCTCCGGTCTTTTTGCAGGCTGCTCATCACCATCCAAGATTTTTTGTTTTTTTTTTGAGACAGAGTCTCACTGTGTTGCCCAGGCTAGAGTGAGTGCCGTGGCATCAGCCTAGCTCACAGCAACCTCAAACTCCTGGGCTCAAGCGATCCTCCTGCCTCCGCCTCCCGAGTAGCTGGGACTACAGGCATGCGCCACCATGCCTGGCTAATTTTTTTCTATATATATATTAGTTAGCCAATTAATTTCTGTCTATTTTTAGGAGAGACGAGTCTCACTCTTGCTCAGGCTGGTCTCGAACTCCTGACCTCGAGCAATCCGCCCACCTTGGCCTCCCAGAGTGCTAGGACCAACCTTTTAATGTTGAAATGCCTGGGAGCTCCTCTCTTGAGCACTCAGTACGTTGGCGACCTCAGCTTTCTTCACTGAAGGCTCATGGCTCCCAAATGTTCCTCCTATCCTAGGCCTCTCTCCTGAATTCAGGCGCCTATCCAGTTGTCTCCCAACATCTCCACTTGAACGTCTCAAAGGAATCTTGAGCTGAATGTGCAACTGCTTCCAACCCTCGGCATTTGCTGTAAACAGAGACTGCATTCATCTCGCCAAGATTCTTGGCGAAACGTCTTCCCTCACAGCCAGCACACACGCCATAAGCAAATCGGCAAACCCCGTTGAGCCAGGGTAAAGGTGTACCAGCAGCAGGTCACTGCCGCCACATGCCTGCTGCGACCTTGGGTACAGGTCACAGTGAGTGTTTCCTGGGGCACCGCAGAAGCCTCCCAGCCGGACTTGCTGAGTGACAGTCATCAGCATTGCCGCTGGATCACTTCTCACGTCATGTCCCTCCTCAGAGCACACCTGCTGGTGGCTCGAGTTTCCCTCAGGATACAGTCCAGAGTCCTTGCAGCGTTTCACAAGAGCCTGCCTCTCCACTCCTCCTCTTCCTCACATCCTCACTGCTTCAGCTGCACTTGCTTTCGGCTGCCCGCCCTGGGCACTTCCCTGCGCAGCACTTGCGCCCTTCCTTGATAGGCACCTCAGCTGTTCCTCAGGTGTCACCTTCTCATGAGACCTTTGCTAACTATGCTGTTTTAAAATGCAATTCCCCCAACATTCCTCATCTTCCTTCCTGTCTGGACGTTAGCATTTCAGGGGTTGCACACGGTGCATTTGTCACATGAGGCAGGCCAGTTTCCACGGTCAGGGCTCCTCCCACCTGGCTGGCACCCCAGCACTTCAGACACTCTCACATTTCCATCTCAGAGCAGAGAAGAGTTCTCCCTCACTCGGTGGTCCTCCTGGAGTTCCCTGGGCTTTCTTTGCCACTCCTCTGGGCACGCATACCCTTGGCCCTCCCCCCAGGCCCCTTCTGCCCGGTCTCTCCCTGCTCCCGTAACAAGCTCGGACACACTGCCAGCCCGAGCCTGTCATGTGGATTCTCATTCCCATCCCGAAACGCTTCCCACCAGGACTGTCCACCCCACCACACTTGTCCCCTCTGCCCTCTCATGGATGTCTGAATGCCCACATCCCTGCCCACGGTGTTGACAAGGCTGCTCCTTGGCACCTCACAGTGGCCTTGTGGTTAGGGGCATGGAGCTAGTGCCGGCTTGGGTTCAGATCCTGACCCAGTCACTTCTTGGCTGCGTTGCTATGGCCAGTCACTTCCTGTTGGAGAATTGGATGCCTTTCTGATGGCTAGAGCCCATGATAACACCTCCCTGCTGGGCAGCCCTCAGGGCTGGGGCCCCATGGATACACTCGCCTGGGTGCCCTGTGGGTCCCTCCAGTGGCCCTGCCTCAAGCCCAGGTGGCTGGTGCTTTGCCTCACACAGTCCTTTCCACCTCTTGCGCACCTGTCTCCCCTCCTGACGCCCTGGAGCTCAGAGTTGTCCTCTGGTCCTTCACACAGCCAAAGCCCAGGAAACTTGGGGCTGTCCCCTCTTGATGCCCTCTCTTACTAGTGCCCTCTAGCCTTTCTGAATCTGAACTGGCCCTTACCTTGCCCCATTCCCACCAACTCTGCTGCAGGCAGCCTCCAGCTGTCTCGAGTGTCTCCACCCCATCTTTCCAGGCACTGACCTCATCCCAGACCTGGTCCCTTGACATGCTGGCAGCTGTGAAAACCTGACCATACCTCCCCTCCACCCACCATGGAATTCCTCAAGGCGGTATCAGGCCCCTTCCAGAAACCCTCTGCTGGCTACTTCCCTGCTCCCCCGTCATGTCCAGTCCTCTGCTCTGAGCACGCTCCACCCAGCCCACTCAGTCTCCTGTGCCGCCCTGCACCCAGCATCCGCCCTCGCAGCAGCTCAGCCCCGCACCCGTCTGCTGCACCAGCCTCACGGGACAGGGAGCTGGAGGTGGCCTGGAGCTGCTCTGGGCTATGCACAGGAGTGATTCTGGCCAGAGGGACTCCAAGGACCAGGGTCACGTTGGGCAAGACTGGCCAGGGCCCATGGCCAAGATCCCTTTGGAACTGAGACACTGGTCCCACAGCTACTGCAATAGTGGCCACTAATGGTTCTCAGCTGAGTCCCCTCCAAGAACTGCCCTTGGCCCGTGGTCACACCGCCTTTCCGGACACCTTGGCAGCCCCGTGGCCTAGAAGGCAGAGCTCCCTGCTTCAGGGCAGGACGTGCCTCACCAGCCATCCCAGCCCAGGGCTCCCCCAGGGATTGTGAGGTCTGTGATGCTGCCGCTTCCTGTCCCCTTCTCTGTCCCACAGGGGCTGCCTCTGTGGCTATTCCTCACTAAATTTCCTGCCTGCACAGGGCCGTTTTCCAGATAGCTTGACCCACAGCAGTTGTATCCAGGGTAGTCAAGGAAGCAGGCTCGACACGGGGTACTCGAGCTGTGTCACTGGCTGGCCCCAAACTGGCTGGGTGGTGGGTTGACACCCCTGGCATGCTATAGTAGGGTACACTGTTAGAGCTTTCACAGTCGGTGGAGTTGAATGGGAAAACAATGCACGGGGATGCAATATCTCAGGCTTCTGAGAAGTTCTGAGGATGGACTAATTATAAGGGCTGGAATTGGATGGCTACAGCGGAGACGTGGATGGGAGAAAGACAATGAAAGGCCAAGGTGACAGATCGCCAGTGCAGGGGAATGCCGGTCACAGGGCCCTCAAGCTGTGGTTAAAAGAGATGCTTTACTTCCCGCTGTGGGAGGACTGGGAACGCTGAGACTCCAGCCAGGGCGTGCTGAGAGCTGGAGAAAAGAGGCAGCGTCAGTCCGGGCGGTCCAGCTCTTTGCGGCAGGGGCTCCCTGAGGCTTGGAATGGGGCCGCGTGACAGTCTAGGAGTGCCCTCCCTGCTGCTGAGAGGCACAGTGCCTCAGAGGGGTGACAGAAGTACTGCAAAGATTCAGGCCCCACATTAATGGAGGCTCTTACTGTTATAACTTTATTGAGGTATAAGTGACAACCAACTGCCCATATTCAAAGTGTAAAATTCAGAGTCTTTTTTATGTATTACAGTAGCTATATATATATATGTAAAATATATAGAATATATATATATATTTTGTTTGTTTGCTTTTTGAGACAGAGTCTCACTCTGTTGCCCAGGCTAGAGTGCAGTGGCATCAGCCTAGCTCACAGCAACCTCAAACTCCTGGGCTTAAGTTGTTGCTACTGCCTCAGCCTCCTGAGTAGCTGGAACTACAGGATGTGCCAGATGCCTGTCTAATTTTTTCTTTTCTTTTCTTTTGATACAGAGTCTCGGTCTGTTGCCCAAGCTAGAGTTGAGTGCCATGGCATCAGCCTTGCTCACAACAACCTCAAACTCTTGGCCTCAAGCTATCCTCCTGCCTCAGCCTCCCAGGGTAGCTGGGATTACAGGCGTGCGCCACCACTCCGGCTAATTTTTTTCTTCTATTTTTGGTTGCCTGGCTAATTTTTTCTATGTTTAATAGAAACAGAGTTTCACTCCTGCTCAGGCTGATCTTGAACTCCTGAGCTCAAGAGATCTCCTGTCTCCTCAGCCTCCCAGAGTGCTAGGATTATAGGCACCTGCCACCACGCCCAGCTAATTTTTTGTTTCTATTTTTAGTTGCACAGCTAATTTTTTCTCTATTTTTAGTAGAGACAGGGTCTCACTCTTGCTCAGGCTGGTCTTGAACTCCTGACCTCAAGCAATCCTCCCGCTTTGGCCTCTCAGAGTGCTAGGATTACAGGCGTGAGCCACCACATCCAGTCTATCCAAATCTTTTATTCACTTTTAAAAGACAGAAATACAAATACTACCGTTGTAAGTAAACATTCACAGCCTTTACCTGTCTCCTGAGGTGTTGGTGTTTTGGCTGCTCCTTATGGGGCCCTTGCTGTGGGAACAGGCACAGGTGGGAAGAGTCTGCAAGAGCGACTGTCAGAACAGGCCTGGGAGCACCTGGGGGAAATGCAGCACTCTCTCTGAGGGCGGGAGGAGAGAGGAAGGGAAGGCTGGACCTTGCAGGAGAGGGGAGGGGAGAGAGGCTAGGGAGAGACTGGAGGGTCCACTGGGAGGGAAGCTTTGGACAAGGAGGTGGGGAAGATGACTTTGGGAAAGTTTTTTTCCAGCATATTATGGGATGGGGAAGTTTTGCTTTGCAGTGTGAGATAGACCCCTCTAGAAAACCCCGAGCAAACCTCCCTGTAACTGCGCAAAGCTTTTGAGGTTAGACTGTGTCACTTTGGGCTGTGTGTGTACACTAAGATGACCTGGAGAAGGGGGTGATGGTTTTGTCTGGGTGTTGTAAACACTGAGCAGCTGTAGCTTTATTCCTGGTGCCAGCTTCATAGATGACACCTGAGATAGCTGCAGAAGTAAGGGATGGAGGGTTGCAGGTGGGGAAGCATTTTAAAAAATAATATGTATTTAAAAATGTTTTTATTTTGAAATGATTATATAGATCCACAGGTAGTTGCAAAAAAATGTGCAGGGAAATTTCATGAACCCTTTGCCCCTCAAGAAAACCCTGAGCAAAGCTCTCTGTGACTGTACAAGGCTTCTGAGGTTAGACTGCGCCTTGTCCAGTGAAAATGTTCTCCCCAACTATGGTGTGCCATCAGAATCAGGACATTGACATTGGCACAGTCCACAGAGCTTATTTAGACGTCATCTGTGTTGCATACAGTCATTTGTGTGTGTTGTATGAATACGAATAGTTCAATGCAATTTTATCACATGTACAGATTTGTGTAACCAGCACCACAATCAAGATATAGAACAATTCTCACAACCGGAGCCGCTCATGTGACACCTTTGCTTACAACAGCCATCCTCCTCTCCCTCCTCTGTCCCTAACTCCTGGCCACCACTAAGCTGTCAAAAATGCTATATAAATAGAATCATACTGTATGTGCCTTTTGAGTTTGTTGTTTCTTTCTTACTCAGCATAATTTGCTTGAGGTCCATGCAAGTTGTTGAACTTATCAATAGTCTGTTCCTTTTTACTGATGAGGAGTATTCCATGGTATGGATATACCAAAGTTTGCTTGGCTAGTCATCCATTGAAGGACAGTTGTGTTTTTCCCAGTTTTGGGCAATTATGAATAATGCTGCTATGGACATTTGTGACCAGGTGTTGGTGCGAACATAGGTTTTCATTTCTCTGTGATGGATGTCCAAGAGCGTGATTGCTGGATCATATGGTGAGTGTATGTTTAGTTTTATAAGAAACTACCAAACTATTTCCCAGGCTGGAAAATAGTACCATTTTATAATACATTCCCACTAGCAATGTGCGACCCAGCTTCTCTGCATCCTGGCTGCCATTTTGTGACTTCACTAGTCATCACTCTAGTTGTTTTGATAGGTGTGTAGTGATGACAGCTCACTGTGGGTTTAATTTGCACTGCTCTAAAAGCTGATGACGTTGCACATCTGTTTGCCAATGTATATCCTCTTTGGTGAACTACACATTCATGTCTTTTGCTCATTTACTAATTAGATTTTTTTAATTGGGTTGCTTGTCTTCTTATTATTGAGTTACGAGTTCTTTATGTATTATAGAATCAAGTCTTTTGTTGCATACGTATTTTGCAAATATTTTCTCCCAGTCTATAGCTTCCCTTTTTCTTTTTTCTTTTTTGCTACTCAACATTCTACAATGCACATAGCTTCTCTTTTCATTTTGTAACAGTATCTTTTGAAGAACCAAAGTTTTAATTTTGAGGAAATAAAATTTATTGAATTTTTAAAATAGGTTATGTTGTTTGTGTTTTATCTAAGCAATCTTTGCCACACCAGAGGCTGTCAAGATGTTCTCCTATGTTCTTCTGCGGAATTCCGTGCTAATTGCACTCTGACCACCCAGCAGTGCCGACTGCCGACAGCACCTACAGGACGCAAACAGTTTATACTCACGCTCGATCCCAGGCAAAGATGCAAAAGTAGAAGAAGAAAACACACTGAAGGGGCTTGGAAATCTTTGTTGTTGTTGTTTTTTAAAAGAGACGGAGTCTTGGTCTGTCACCCAGGCTGGAGTGCAGTGGCACAACCATGGCTCACTGAAGCTTCAAACTCCTGGGCTCAAGTGATTCTCCCACGTCAGTCTCCCAAGTAGCTGGACTGCAAGTGTGCACCACCATACCTGGCTAATTTTTCTTTTCTCTTTTTTTCTTGAGACAGAGTCTCACTTTGTTGCCCAGGCTAGAGTGAGTGCCGTGGCGTCAGCCTGGCTCACAGCAACCTCAAACTCCTGGGCTCAAGCAATCCTCCTGCCTCAGCCTCCTGAGTAGTTGGGACTAAAGGCATGAGCCACCATGGCCAGCTAATTTTTTCTATATATATATTAGCTGCCCAATTAATTTCTTTCTATTTATAGTAGAGATGGGGTCTCGCTCTTGCTCAGGTTGGTTTCGAACTCCTGAGCTCAAAGGATCCGCCCGCCTGGGCCTCCCAGAGAGCTAGGATTACAGGTGTGAGCCACCGCGCCCGGGCATACCTGGCTAATTTTTAAACTTTTTGTAGACACAGAGTCTCAGCAATGTTGTCCAGGCTGGTCTCAAACTCCCAGCTGCAAGCGATCCTCCCGCCTCCTTCCCCCAAAGTGCTAGGATTAAGGTGTGAGCTACCACGCCTGGCTGTTCTTTTTTTTTTTTTTTTAAACACTGGGACACACAGGATACACTTTGATTTCAGATATGGAACCACAGGCACACTATGCGTGGGAAGCACCTCGGTACTGAGCCACCCAGATTCTGCTTATTTTGGGGTTGGGGCACATTGTAGCTTTGTGACCAGGCTTAACTTTCAAAATCCTTCAAACCCCACTAAAACCACATACAAATAATGAATTCAATTATTGTTGAACAATGTCAGCAGGCTGGTAGTCTTGTCCTGAAACAACTCATGGACCTTTGGTTGTAGAACATCATTTATCTTTAGTTAATCCATCCCACAGCATTGGCCAAGGGTCCAGACTTTGAGATAAACATGTGTCAAGGTTCTCCAGAGAGACAAAACCAATAGGAGCTCTATAGTTATAGATATAGGTCTGCATATATGAGAGGGGATTTATTAAGGGAATTGGTTCACATGATTATGGAGGCTGAGAAGTCCCATGACAGGCCATCTGCAAGCCAGAAACCCTGGGATGCTGGTAGCATGGCTCAGTTCAAGTCTGAAAGCCTCAGAACCAGGAAAGCCAAAGATATAATTCTCAGCCTGAGGCTAAAGGGCTGAGAACCCAGGGGACCTCTGGTGTAATCCTGGAGTCCTAAGGCAGGAAAGCCTGGAGTTCTGATGTCCTCATGCAGAAGGAGGAGAGATTCCCAGCTCCAGGGGAGAGAAAGGAAATCCTTTTCTTTCCTTTTCTGTTCTATCTGGGCCCCCAGCCAACAGGATGGTGCCCGGCTTACATTGAGGGTGGATCGGCCCCACCCAGTCCACTGACCCACATGCTAATCTCTGCAAACACCCTCACAGACACACCGGAAGTAATGCTTTGCCAGCCTACACTTTTTAATCCAGTCATGTTGACACTGAAAATTAGCCATCACCGTGTGGTTAATCCAGATCAGTTGACGTTAACATCAGTATAGCCTGCTATACAAGTTTTAGAGTTTTAGCTCTTACATTTAGGTTTATGATGCATTTTGAGTTAATTTTTGTATACACAATTGATTTGTACATATTAACCTTGTATCTTCCAACCTGCTAAACTCATTGGTGGAAACTTCAGGGATCCAGTAGTTTTGGGACATGCTTGGACATTCCTCCCAAAGTAAAAGACAAATGATTGTATCTCATATCTCCCACCAACAAGAATAAAGCACAGTGCTAAGTAGGCACCCTTGGGTTTAAAGTTAGCAAATCCTGACCCCCAATAAATAAATGAATGAATGAATGTTAGCAAATTCCCTGGGTGGGAATTGTGCTCCAGCCACTTACTGAATTATATGAAGCCTGTCATCTTCGACTGGGGCCCAGAGCAGGAAAGGGCTCTACAGTAAGTTCCGGTTGTGATGTTAGCAGCACTGACCCTTGCACCATAAGATGTGGCAGATTTTATTGTATTTGATGTATCTGTGGTAGGAAAAAATGGTACTTGGAGTTTATGGGAAGTCCTCATGGGAGAATCACAATACAGACACTGAGGGTTCTGGATCAAGACCAGACCCTCTGTAACAGAGGATTATATATATGCCATTCAGAAAACCAAAGCAGCTCCCAGCGTGCTACGAACCCTGATGGAGACACGCAGCCAACACTGCTCAGCCTGGGCTGTTCCTGCCAGGCCCACCGAGCCACAGGGTCTGCGAGCCCAGCAGCACACAGCAAGATGGTAGTGGGTCATCCAGACGGAGCCCGAGCAGGGCCAGATGGCATGTTTAAGGGGCACAAGCCACCTAGCCTGGGCCCCGTGTCGCCCAGTAACGGGGCTGTGTGAGTGTCCCTCTTAGACGTCTGACAGAGGTGAGAGGAAAGGGGCCACGCGGGGTCATGGATGGGTTACTTGGTAGGTGGGTGTCAGCCAACAATGCTGCTGTGCTGCAACCCCACACGGTGGCCCTGAGAACCAGTAGTGAGGGAAAATCCTTCCAGTGGGCAGAAATTCAGGCAGTGCACCCTTTCATTTTGTATGGAAAGAAGCAGCAGACTGAGGTTAGAGTGTGTATGAACTCATGGGCAGAGGCTGATGGCTTGGCTGGTGATCAGGGACCTAGAAGAAAGATTGGTAAGTATGGCAGGCTGAAAAATGACCCAATCCCAGTATACTCATGTGCTCATTCTGGAACCTGTGAATGTGACCTTATTTGGGAAAAGGGCTTTGCACATGTGATTAATTTAAGGATCTTCAGATGAGGAGATCATGATAAATTATCTGGGTGAGCCCAAATGCCATCACAAGTGTCCTCATAAGAGAGAGGCTGGCCGGGCGCGGTGGCTCACGCCTGTAATCCTAGCTCTCTGGGAGGCCGAGGTGGGCGGATCATTTGAGCTCAGGAGTTCGAGACCAGCCTGAGCAAGAGCGAGACCCCATCTCTACTATAAATAGAAAGAAATTAATTGGCCAACTAATATATATAGAAAAAATTAGCTGGGCATGGTGGCGCATGCCTGTAGTCCCAGCTACTCGGGAGGCTGAGGCAGCAGGATTGCTTGAGCCCAGGAGTTTGAGGTTGCTGTGAGCTAGGCTGACGCCATGGCACTCACTCTAGCCTGGGCAATAAAGTGAAACTCTGTCTCAAAAAAAAAAAAAAAAAAAAAAAAAAGAGAGAGGCTGAGGGCGACCAGACACACAGCTAAGAAGGCCACGAGATGTGGAAGCAGCCACAAGACCAGGAGCGCCAGCACAGCTGTACGCTGGAAGAGGGAGGCACAGATTCCAACCCAGAACCTCTAGGGAAAGTGCAGCTCTGCTGACACCTTGATCTCAGGCCTCAGAACTGTCAGAGAAAAAAAAAATCTGTTCTTTTATGTCACTAAGTTTGTGACAATTTGTTGTGTTAGCCCAGGAAATGAAAAGAGAAGGCCGGGCATGAGGAGGTCTCTGCAGAAGCCTGGAGATGGAGCTGTGGGAGTGGGCGTGTGCAGGTCCGAGTAGCACAGGTAGATATCACTACCTCCCTCTGTTGTAGGACGCTGACCTTCAGCTGAGAGGGTCACAGGGCTTCTGACGAGGTCTTACACTTACTCTCCCTTGTGCAGTGTGTCATGGTCCTGCTCACTTGAGTTCGAGACCAACCTGAGCAAGAGCGAGCCCTCCTTCTCTACTAAAAATAGAAAAATTAGCCAGGTGTGATGGTGCACACTTGTAGTCCCATTTACTCGGGAGGCTGAGGCAGGAGGATTGCTTGAGCCCAGGAGTTTGAGGTTGCTGTGAGCCAGGCTGATGCCACGGCACTCACTCTAGCCTGTGCAACAGAGTAAGACTGTTTCAAAACAAAAACAAAAAAACAATATATTTTTAAAATTCTTTTCTTATTTGGTTCCCGAATTAACAAGCAGATTTTCCACTAACCTTTAAGCCCTGTCACTTCCTCCAAGAGATCTGCATTGTGCACTACTTCTTTGAAAAGAGGATTTTGGGTTTGTCTTCACTGTCTGATCAGGTTTTAGGTGCTTTTAAATTTCTTTTACATTTAGCTTCATCCGCTGAAGCTAAGCTATTTGCTCTCTCCACCCTCCCCCCAAAATGAGAACTCCTCAGAAGAAAATGGCTCCCAAAATTAACATGCCCAGAACCCTCCTGACGAACAGACCTAGGCTTCAGGTTTTCCGGCAGAGGGGCCACTAGCGGCTCTGTGAACGTGTCACTAAGAGAACTGGCACTGTCCAGCTCCGAGCCCCCAGGGGACCCTGGCGGGCAGCCTTTGCCATCCCACCTGAGCCCTTTCCGCCTTACCATTCTAGACGTCCAGGTACGTGCACGTCGTGGGTTCTGCCGCTGGGCCACGATCTTCACTTTTTTCACTGTCATCTGTCATCCTGCTTGTCTTTTGGGCTCCATTTCTAGAGGGATTTATAGAGAAAGTTTCTTCGTGGGAGGAGAGGATGGGAGTCCAGGAGTGGCCAGGGGGAGGCACAACTTGGGTATCAGTGACATCACCTGGGGACAATGTATTTGAAGCCTCTATCCCTGCTCTCCGCAGCCCCTTCCCCAAGCCCAGGCAGTGGGGCGTTTACTTGGGCCTTAGACCTTCCGCTCTGGTCCGGGCGTCCTGGCTTCTCCGGGGCCTCTCAGCCCCCCCCCCCCCCCCCCCCCCCCCCCCCCCCCCCCGCCCCTCAGCCCCCCGCCCCTCAGCCCCGCCCCTCAGCCCCGCCCCGCGCCCAGCCGCCAGTCAGCGGCTTCGTTCCGGCGCGTCACCGAGGCCCGAGGCCCCACCCCCGCCCCGCCCCTCAGCCCCGCCCCGCCCCGCAGCCCCGCCCCGCCTCTCAGCCCCGCCCCTCCCCGCAGCCCCGCCCCGCCCCGAAGCCCCGCCCCGCGCCCAGCCGCCAGTCAGCGGCTTCGTTCCGGCGCGTCACCGAGGCCCGAGGCCCCACCCCCGCAGCCCCGCCCCACCCCGCAGCCCCGCCCATCCCCGCAGCC
>VSMD01050031.1:0-70214 GCA_008750895.1 Mirza zaza
TTTTTGAGACAGAGTTTCACTTTATTGCCCAGGCTAGAGTGAGTGCCCTGGCGTCAGCCTAGCTCACAGCAACCTCAAACTCCTGGGCTCAAGCAATCCTGCTGCCTCAGCCTCCCAAGTAGCTGGGACTACAGGCATGTGCCACCATGCCCGGCTAATTTTTTCTATATATATTAGTTGGCCAATTAATTTCTTTCTGTTTATAGTAGAGATGGGGTCTCGCTCTTGCTCAGGCTGGTCTCGAACTCCTGAGCTCAAATGATCCGCCCACCTCGGCCTCCCAGAGAGCTAGGATTACAGGCTTGAGCCACCGCGCCCGGCCTGCTGTCACCATTTTAAAAATTCATATTAATATTTGGACAAGGGGGCTCTGCATTTTCATCTGCTCTGGGACCTGCCGATTATGCAACAGGTCCTGCTGGCTAACCGCTGGTGTACCTTTCGCCTCTCACCCAGGGACACTCCTTGACCTCAGGGCTGGTACTGCCCCCTCTTGCATTCCCAGTGCCTGGCAGAAGCCAAATGAATGCCCAAAATTTATGAATGAATGGCTGAAAACAAAGAAAGAATGATCACATGAATAAAAGGAAGGACTCTGTTATTCCTTGAAGAGTAAGGCAGGAGGAATTTTCAATGTAGACAAAAATTACAAGGCCATTCCAAGTAGAGGGAACAGCATGGGCAAAGGTACCCACGGGCAAGAGTTCACCATGGGCAGGCCCAGGGGGCCTGGGAATGCGGTTGCATGGCCTCAGCTAACCTCCCAGGATTTGGGGGCAGTGGGGGTGCTAAGGCAAAAGCTGGAA
This sequence comes from Mirza zaza, assembly GCA_008750895.1. NCBI lineage: Eukaryota > Metazoa > Chordata > Mammalia > Primates > Cheirogaleidae > Mirza > Mirza zaza. Next base: position 807 of record VSMD01050031.1, read on the forward strand.
CTCCAGAAGGACTTGTTTCCCCCAGAATCAGGGAGAAAGCCCTGGAATCCAGAAGAGGAGGTGCTAATTAGTGCCCTCCAAGGGGACTCTCCTGTCCTTGGAGTTGGCAAGAGGTCAGACCAGGAAGTGGAGGGGTTGGAGGGCCAATGGGACAGCTTGACATAAAGGCTTGGTGATCTTAATGACCCCAACCAAAGCGCCTTTGCCAACACCAGGCCTCTGACTCAGTGGTCAGTACTTCCTGCCCACCCACCCTGCTTCACCTTCTGGGCCCCAGGCTTTCATCCCAGGCCTCCTCCCTCCCTCCCATCCCGGAAACTGGAGGTCATCAGGGTCCCAGGACCAGTGGGACCAGTGGGAGGTTAGAGGCAGTCCCTGCAGTGGGTGCCTCGGCCGCCCCGGGGATGGAGAGATGATGGCCTCTTGGGGTGTACGGGCACAGGCTTGGCTCTGCCTGCACAAGGGAAGAGGGCCGATGGCTGCAAACCCCTTGGGGGTTTTGCATTGCCAGTCTGCAGCCCGTCTACTCTTCCCCTCACCTCCTGCCACTCTCTCCCCTCCGCTCCTGCCCTCCTTTCAGCCTTGACCACATCAAGTCTGTGCTCATCCCAGCCTTTGTGCTTGCTGCTCTCCGCCTGCATCCCGCATCCCCCGATCTAGGCATGGCTGCTTCTCGAGGACCACCTCCTCGCTGAGGAAGCCAGCCCTTCCATACCCCGTGACCTTGCCTAATTTTCAGGCGGTCTGGGGCAGAAGCCGACCTCTCTTAGCTACCCGCTTGCGCAAGTTACTGAACCTCTCTGTGCCTCCACTTCCTCCCGCACCTATAAAACGAGCGTATCAGCAGCACTTACGTCGTTACATCGTTGGAAGTCGTAGGCGGGATGGCTCAGGGCCTGGCACATAGCGGGCTCCATACATGACAGCCACAATGACCATCACTGTCTGCCCCCTCTAGGTCACCCTGAGAGAAGGGGCTGTGTCTGCCTGCTCAGAGCTGTAACCTCAGGGCCTAGAAAAGGGCTTGGTATATAAAAGGCTCTCCAGAAATATGTATGGAAACAACTGAGCCGCTTGTTTCTCTCTGGGTATTTGCCCTTTTCTCACTCTCCCCCTCCCAGCTCAAGCAGATGGCCTGTCAGCATTCGCCGGGCTGGAGGGGAGGAACGGTGGAGCAAGTGGCAACTGCAGACAGTGTGGCCAGAGCCCAGATGGGGATGGACAGAATGACCCCAAGCTACATCATGACCTCGACTCAGCAGAATGATTTAGTACCTTCTAGTAATACTCAGAAGTACAGGGAGATGTCAGCCCCAGAAAGACCATTCAAAACAAAAAGGACAATGGGAGTTTAACGGTGACCCATTCAGACACGTGACCAGGAAGCACAGGGACTCACCAAGCTTTAGATGTACAAACCTTTATCTCCGGCCAGGCACGGTGGCTCAAGCCTGTAATCCTAGCACTCTGGGAGGCCAAGGGAGGAGGATCACTCAAGGTCAGGAGTTCAAGACCAGCCTAGCAAGAGCAAGACCCTGTCTCTACTAAAAATAGAAAGAAAATTAGCTGGACAACTAAAAAATATATAGAAAAAATTAGCTGGGCATAGTGGTACATGCCTGTAGTCCCAGCTACTTGGGAGCCTGAGGCAGGAGGATTGTTTGAGCCCAGGAGTTTGAGGTTGCTGTGAGCTAGGCTGATGCCACAGCACTCTAGCTGGGGCAACAGAGTGAGACTCTGTCAAAAAAAAAAACAACTTTATCTCCCACCCCAAAGGAGACACAATCCCGGATTGGAGAAAAAGAAGGTTCTACTTCTTACAGCCTTGAGTCGTGCCTGGCACTCAAATAGAAAGTTCCCTTGGTACTGCCCACTGGAGACCTCTCGAGCCTGTTCTGCCATCTGTCAGAGGGAGGCAGTGTCATCGTGCTCCTAGGATGCATGTGCGGGTTTCAGGCATGACGAAAAGTTCCCAAGGACTAGATGTGCTATCTCATTTAATCCTCTCAACAGCCCTGTGAGATAAGAACTATTCATATTAGCTCTGCTTTACAGATAAGGAAACTGAGGCACAAAGCAATTGTGTAACCAGGTCTGAGGTTGACTGGCTGGCCTGAGACTGGCCTGTGACAGTGTTTGGAAAAGCACAGAGACCCGTGCTACATGGTGGGTGGGAGGAAGGCAGGGAGGATGGAGGACCCGGGACAGAGCAGGAATGAGGCGGGGTGTGGCTCAGCACCAGCCAGCGTGGGCGGAGGTGCAGTGGGCCCTGGCTGAGGCTGTCGTCTAGGAGGGAGGGAGAAGCCCCGCCCCCACAGGTGGGGCGGGGGCACGTTCGGCCGCCCAGGAATGCACCTGGTGGGTGTCAAGAGGCCCGGGTCGAGTGCCAGCTCTGTCTCTGTCCCTCAGGGTGACCTGTGTCCCGCAAGTCCCCCTCCGCCCGGGCCACCCGTTTTCCCCCGCGGCCCAAGTGCGGATGCGTGTGGGCTCAGAGGCTCGCGAGCCCGCTCTCCTGGCCGGCCCCGTGGTGCCCCCCGGTGGACGAACTGGTGCATGCCTCCGTCTGCTCCGAGAAGAGGACGCGCGGGAATCGCCCTCCCCTGTCCTGACCTCTGGCCCTGGGCGCGAGGAGGAGGCGCCCACAAACCTCATTTCCACAAGCCTCAAGAGGAAGGTGAAGATTCTGGGGAGATCTGGGTGGGCCAGGAGAATTCCCAGGCTCTGGCTCTGCCCTTGTTTGCTGTGTGAGTCTGTGCTCACCTTTCTCTCTCTGGGCCTCAGTTTCCCTGACCCTAAGAAGGGAGTTAATAGGTTGAGTCCTGACATGGGAGGCATAAGACTTGGTTTTTAGTGCATTCATGAGATGCGTGAGTTTAAGCAAGTCCCTGCCCTTCCCTGAGCCTCAGTTTCCCCAACTGCACAGCAAGTTAATGGGACCAAGTGGCCTCAGGGCCCCTCTGGCTCTGACATTCAGTAGTCCAAGTAGGAATTATGTGTTTAGGGGGGATTAATAGGAGGCATAAGGGACCCCAAGGAGAGTTTCTGGAGGGAAGAACTGGGTCAAAATCATTTCCCAGGACTAACAGGAGGCCACGGCCACATAGCATTGAATGTGCATTCAGATTTTTTAATCTTACATATTTATTGAGAAAACAGTGCCAGGCTCTGTCCTGGGCACTAGCCATATAATAGTATACAAGACAGGCTGGGGAAGCTGGCTCATGCCTGTAAGCCTAGCAGTCTGGGAGGCCAAGGCAGGAGGATCACTTGAGCTCAGGAGTTCAAGACCAGCCTGAGCAAGAGCAAGACCCGGTCTCTACCAAAAATAGAAAAAATTAGCTGGGCAACTAAAAGATGGAAAAAATTAGCTGAGTGTGGTGGCATGCACTTGTAATCCCAGCTACTCAGGAGGCTGAGGCAGGAGGATCATTTGAGCCCAGCAGTTTGAGGTTGCTGTGAGCTAGGCTGACGCCAGAGCACTCTAGCCCGGGTGACAGAGCAAGACTATCTCTCAAAAAAAAAAAAAAAAAAGAAAAGAAAAAGACCAAGAGTTTGCATATTGTGCTATTTGTAAATTGTATGCTACACATCCTTTATATCAGTAAAATTTATAATAAACATATGTACATATATAATGTATACATCTGGATTTTTGAAGAACCAGTTGTCATTTACTCGCAGATAAGTCCAAGTTTAATAAAGTCCTTTCAAAGCAAATTTCTCCTTGGGGAAGCCATCTCCACTAGCAGCATTATTCTCAGGACAGAGAGACAGATGACCTCTTGCTTCCATTGGGGACACTCCCAGGACACATGTTAGCTGGTGGCTTTGGAGTCTATCATATTCAAAAATGACAATGAAAGCAACCTACACATTCAGGAGCTTTGTGGCACTTTTTTCCTTTTTTTTCTTGCTCTTGCCTGGGCTAGAGTGGTATCATAATAGCTTGCTGCAATCTCAAACTCCTGGGTTTCTTCTTTTTCTTTTTTTTTTTTTTTTTTTGACATTTTCTAATTTAAGCACCTTAAATAAAGCTATTCTTTGTTCACAACAGGCAGGAAAAAAAATAAGGCTATGTGACTACAAGTAACAGAACCTTTCTTAGGCTAACTGAAACAAAAAGCAGGAGCTATCCCAAAGGTGGGGGTGGGGAGCCATATGGCCCACAGCAGGAGGCTGGCCAGCTTCTTTGGCCCCATCCATGTCCCTCACCTTTACTTCTCTCTTCCCTGCCCCTTTAGATAGCTTTCTGCTTCTTTCGTGTGTGTGCAAAACCACAGTAAAAGTGAAGGTGGCTGCTTTACAGTTGCCACGTTTAACGTTCTCAGTTCAGGGACCAGCCCCAGCCAGAGAACAAGCTCCAGAGCAGGGATCTGATTGGCTTGGATCCGGCAGATATTCCTTGGCCAGTCAGTCAGGGAGTCACAGGATACAAACGTGGCCTCTGGGGCAACACCTCATGGGGAGGGCCAGCTCTCCGCACAGGAGGGTGGGGCAAGGGCCAGGCAGGGCAGGTTTATATTAAACTAGGTCGTAAGTGAGGCCCACTGGACACCCAGAACACACTGGCAGGGCGGGTTGCCCTTCATTCCAGCCAGTGAGGAAGTCCTCTATTTTTTTTTTAATTTATCATTCTGAGTAGCATGATGAAGAAAGTCCTCTAGACTGTCCGTCATCTGACCACGTACACTATTGGCAATGAAAATGCCTTCATGGCCGGGCGCGGTGGCTCAATCCTAGCAATCCTAGCTCTCTGAGAGGCCGAGGTGGGCGGATCGTTTGAGCTCAGGAGTTTGAGACCAGCCTGAGCAAGAGCGAGACCCCATCTCTACTATAAAAATAGAAAGAAATTAATTGGCCAACTAATATATATAGAAAAAATTAGCCGGGCATGGTGGCACATGCCTGTAGTCCCAGCTACTCGGGAGGCTGAGGCAGCAGGATTGCTTGAGCCCAGGAGTTTGAGGTTGCTGTGAGCTAGGCTGACGCCACGGCACTCACTCTAGCCTGGGCAACTAAGTGAGACTCTGTCTCAAAAAAAAAGAAAAAAAAGAAAATGCCTTCATTACAGATTTGACAATTTTGTTTGTAAAAAGGTAAAAAAGGGATATGTCTCTTGCACAAACATCTTCCAAATACTGCAATTGTAATTAAATTAACTCTCTCTGTGTCTACAGTCTGGCGACCATCCTGGGGACCCAAGGGGTAGTCCATGCACCCTAGTCAAGGTGATGCTGCATTAGAATAATCTTTTTTCTGCATTTTGCAAGAGGCCTGCAGGGGCAGCCCCGGAACCACTGGGTCCATAGTGCCTGACATGCCCCTGTGCAGTGACATCCACAACTGACAGAGCACGCTCTGTCTGCTGCAGCAGACAACCCGGGTTCAAATCCCAGCTCCTCTTCTTACTATAAGAGCTGCGTGATCTTGGGCAAGTGATTTAACTTCTCTTCACCTCTGTTTCCTTATTCGTAAAATAGAATAAAAAGATGGCCGGGCACGGTGGCTCATGCCTGTAATTCTAGCACTCTGGGAGGCCGAGGCAGGTGGATTGTTTGAGCTCAGGAGTTTGAGACCAGCCTGAGCAGGAGTAAACCCCGTCTCTACTAAAAATAGAAAGAAATTAGCTAGACAACTAAAACTATATATAGAAAAAATTAGCCAGGCATGGTGGCACATGCTTGTACTCCCAGCTACTTGGGAGGCTGAGGCAGAAGGATCCCTTAAGCCAAGGAGTTTGAGGTTGCTGTGAGCTAGGCTGACGCCATGGCACTCTAGCTTGGGCAACAGAGTGAGACTCTTGTCTCAAAAAAAAAGTCTAAAAAAATAAATAAATAAAAAGACGGTACATACCTCATAGTGTTGTGAGAATTAAATGAGTTAGTATTTATACAGGGTTAGAACAGTGCCTGGCACATGGTACATTTCAACAAGTGTTGGGCATTATTATTACTACTGGCATCTCATTCTCAGCTGGGCCCCTGCAGGCTGGCCACCAAATGGGTGGAGGGGCTGGCATTGCCCTCCCCTCCGCCGTTCAGCCCCCCCCCCCCAGCAGGCAGGCTGGTGTGGATGGTGGTGGGGGGTTGCGTGGAGCGGGAAGGTGGAAGAGAAGTGGCAGCCCAGGCGAGTGGTAAGTATAAGGGCACGGTGCCCACTCTGGGGCTCCTGGACCCACCCAACTGGGAGGTCTCTGGCTCTGGGTCCAGGAGTGTGACTGTCTCTGGTTGAGTGTGTCTCTGGCAGGATGGTGTCTGTGGGACTGGGAGTGGCTGTGACATGGTATGGGCAGGGCTGATGTCACGAGTGTGAAACCGCCTGCGCAGTGGAACAGCACCCTGCTCTCAGAAGGGCCCTGCTCTTGGTGTAAGGCTCTGTTGTCATCATCCTGAAGTTCTTAATAACTGTTGAGCAAGGTGCTCACATTTTCACTTTGCACTGGGCCCTGCCAAGTATGTAGCCAGTCATGCGCAGGGGATACGTGTGTATACGGCTGGGTGTGTGTATGATGTTCTGTGTGGTTGTGTGTATGTGCGTGTAGGGGCCAAGGGAGAATTTCCCCTTTGCCCTCTCAAGTTTCAATGAAAAATCAACTCACAAAAGGCAGATTCATTGGAGAAAAGGAATACAAATTTCTTTAACATTTATACATGGGAGCCTTTGGAACAAAGACCCCAAAATACAGGGAAAATTGTCCATTTTTAAGCATAGGTTCAACAAAGTATGGACAGCTGTGTAGAAATATGATAGGACAAAAAGGGTATGATCTGGCCGGGTGCGGTGGGTCATGCCTGTAATCCTAGCACTCTGGCAGGCTGAGGCGGGAGGATCGTTTGAGCTCAGAAGTTCAAGACCAGCCTGAGCAAGAGTGAGACCCCATCTCTACTAAAAATAGAAAAATTAGCCGGGCATGATGGCATATGCCTGTAGTCCCAGCTACTCAGGAAGCTGAGGCAGATTTTGCTTGAACCCAGAAGTTTGAGGTTGCTGTGAGATAGGCTGACGTCACAGCACTCTAACCCAGGCAACTGAGCAAGACTCTATCTCAAAAAAGATTGAAAACAAAAAACGGTATCATCTGGCTGGGCGTCGTGGCTCATACCTGTAACACCAACACTTTGGGAGGCTGAGGCGGGAGGATCACTTGAGCCCCGGATTTTGAGGCTGCAATGAGCTATGATCATGCCCCTGCACTCCCGCCAGGCAACAGAGCGGGATGAGACTCTGTCTCTAAAAAAATAAAATAAAAAGGGTATAGACTGAGTGGGGAAACCCAGTAAGGCCAGTCTGTCTAGATTTTTCTTGACCTCTCTGAGCAGCATTCCTTCCTTCTGCGTGTGGGGCAGGACAGGGTAGGACACGGGTCAGATAATTTCTTTATGGCCAGTTTTTACCTTGAAAGGCAGAGGGAAAACGAGAGTAATAATTTTAGGTTTTATGGCTGGCTTTAGAGAAAAAGGGGCTTCTGGTTTTTATGACTTGCCTTGGGGAAGAGGCATTCTAGTTTCTATGGCTAGCCTCAGGGGAGAATGGGACTAAGACAAGAGGGCAGGAGAAGGCCAGAGAAAAACGTTTGCTTCTGAGGCTGCTTTTGAGGCCTTCATTTTTGGGTATTGCTTTCTGAGCCCCAGCAGTGTGCATGCCTTGGATGTCTCTTCTTTTGGACTTGGAGACCAGAAAATGCTGGTCTCCAAAGGGGTTCTGGAAGTTACAATAAGGCAAACTTATTCCATCCCTACTCCAGACACAGGGAGAATCTCTATCCTCGGTTCCTTGGTTCCTCGCTGAACCTCCCAACCCAACCTCACGCCCCATACAGGGACCCCTTTGTTCCTGCAAAAGCCTGACCCCCTGACCTGCTGCCCCTGTGGGGATGAGTAACTGGGGACCTCTGAGATCACAAAGTCCTGGAGAGAGCGCAAGACATGCACAGAGAGGACAGGAAGGGGAGCCCATGCGCTGTGTTCTGTGTTCCCTGCGTTGCGTGCCCAGAATGGGGGGCCAGTCTCCCTACTCCCCAGACAAGGCTACTCCCTGCACCTCCCAATCAGGGCTGCCTGTGAGGAGAAGCTGAAATAGATTGTCCGCAGTCTGGTTTTCATCCTGACTCTGTCCCCACCCCATTCTGGGACCCTGGACAACTGATTCCTGCATCAAACGTCAGTTTCCCCATCTATAAAACAAAAAAAGTTGCCTGTTATGACCCCTAAGTCCCTTCGGTGCTTTCGTCCTACCTGACTCTTTGTTGTCCACCCTGACTTTGACAGCCACTCCTGGTTCTGCACCATGGGCCCCTGGTCTTGGCCCTGGGACAACAGCAGGCCTCTGCCCTAGTCTCTGACTCCTGCATCTGGTCCCAGTAGATGGCTGGAGAAAGTGTGGTCTTGAGAGGGTACAACACACACCAGCTTAGTGGCCGAGCTCGGGCTCCACCAAGTCCTCCTGCCAACCCTGCCCGGTGCCTCCACTGCTGCGGCCACCGTCATTGGCTCTGAACTATAAGCAGGATTCTGTCCCTCTTGAGAAACTCAGCCCCCACAGCACAATCTCAGTTCCGGTCCCCACCTGTCTCTTTCCTCCACCAGTCACTAATGAGAAAGGGTTTGAGGATATCATTACACTCATCCGTCATTGTATAGATGGGGAAACTGAGGCCCAGAAAGGTGCAGTGACTGCTCCGGATCACTTAGCCAGGTGGTATCAGGAGCCTCTGGACTCCAAATCCCATGCTCCACCCCCATTTCTCCTCTTCCTGGCCCCCTGCTTAGAAGATCAATCCCTGCTAAGCACCCAGGGGCCCTGGAATCTGAGGGTTCTCTGGGGGTGGGCCCCCTGTGTCTGAGTGGGGTGGGGCTGGGGCGTGTGGTGCTGGCTCCCGAGGATGGACAGGCAACCCCAGGAGGGGTGCTGCTTGCTCTTTGCCAAAGCTGCCTGGACCCCACCCCCACCCCCAGGCTGTAGAAAGAACATGCTAAGAACATGCTAACCGGTGGTGGGGACTGGAGAGCAGGCCATGGCGGGGCAGCCCGGCCTGCTGGGGGCCCAGAGAGTGAAGCAGGTCTTTAAACTGGCTTCTCTAGGCTTGCTGGGACCACACGAGTAGGTTCCAGGATCCTTCCTGGCTTCTAACGGTGCAGCTCCCTTTTATTTGTTGTATCTCCTGACTTCCACATAAGAATTTGTTTGAAGGCAGGATTACATGGTGTGGAAATGGCTCTCAAACCACAGCCCCACACTCACATTGTTCAGCTGGGGAGACAGCTCCAGAGGACAAGTGGTTTGTCCCAGGTCACACAGCAAGCAGTGCGGGTGGACCCGGATCCCTACCCACCACTGCCTTTCAGAGCTTCCCCTCAGCAGGGCCTGGGTGGGGAGGCTTCACGAAGGCCCAGTGGGTGGCTGGGTCTGGGGTTCAGTCTACAGACTCTGATAGCGCACCTGCTTTCAGTGGGGGCTTCTGCCGTGCCCTGGAGGGGACAGAGAGGTGAATAAGGCACAGCACCTGCCTTCAGCAAGCTCCTCACCTGGGCCTAAATATGGGGAGAGTGGGTCCCTCCAAAGCTAACCTTAAGCTTCACCTTAAGCTTCTCCTTTCCCTGGCCTTGAGCACTCAATCTTACCATTCTGCCTTTTTCTTGAAGTTGCTATCCTCCCCCGTCCCCTTTCCTCCCACCCCAGTCCTTCTGGGCTCTTCTCTTCCTCCCTCATTACTCTCTTATCTCACCGGGTTTTACAACCAGTTCCCTGGGGAAAGAAGCACAGGTCAGATGAGGATGACGGCAGGACAGGCCCACCAGGCTCAGCTGCACGGAGCGGTGATGCTTGTCCTCCCCAGGAGGAGGCGCACTGTCATCTGTGGCCGACACATCCCTCCCGGTGCTCCGCTCTGCAGGGTACAGCCCAAGTCTAGAGCCAGGACTGGCATCCCATCTTCACAATCACCTGGCAGGAAGGCAAAGGGAAGTGAGCCCCAGCTTCTAGAAGGGAAGACCAAGGTCCAGAGAGGGGCAGTGGTGGCTGGAGGCCTGAGTCACATACCAGCTATGAGTCTGAGCTCTGCTTTAGGTGACCTTGACTCAAAACTAGCCACCCCACCTTCTCCTCCCATGTCCTGGGAGATCTATTGTTTCATGAGGGGACGGGCCCCAGGCTGGGCTGCCTCTGAAGCTCCTGGACCCTGGGGCATAATTTCTTGGGCTACTCATTCTTAAATTCCTTCTAAAATCAACCCTCCTTTCTTTTCCCAAGACCCCTGTACCCTGTTCCCAGCTTCTTCTGCCTCGACTAAACCATGGGGCTTGAGGGAAGGGGCCACAGGGGCTTGTAGTCTTGGCTGCCCTAGGCAGACACTTGCTCCCACGTGGGTGCCTCAGCTCTACCTGGGGACTCGGACAACACCTGTCCCCAAGTCCCCTTTCTCTTACAAACTGAAAACAGCCCTGGGCCTCACTATGTGCACGGCTCTACTCTAAGCACTTGGTGTGTATTAACTCACTGTACCCTCAGATGAGGAAACTGAGGCACAGAGAGGGTAAGTAATTCACCTGCACAGCTGGTAAATGGTAAGGCGGGACTTAAACTCAGGAAACCTGATTTCAGAGAAAGACTTTGTTTTTTTTGTTTTTTTGAGACAGAGTCTTGCTTTGTTGCCCAGGCTTGAGTGAGTGCCGTGGCGTCAGCCTAGCTCACAGCAACCTCAAACTCCTGGGCTCCAGCAATCCTCCTGCCTCAGCCTCCCGAGTAGCTGGGACTACAGGCATAGGCTACTATGCCCGGCTAATATATTTTTTTCTATATATATATTAGTCGGCCAATTAATTTCTTTCTATTTATAGTAGAGACGGGGTCTTGCTCTTGCTCAGGCTGGTTTCAAACTCCTGACCTCAGCAATCCGCCTGCCTCGGCCTCCCAGGGTGCTAGGATTACAGGTGTGAGCCACCGCGCCCAGCCCAGAGAAAGACTTTGAACCACTGTTTCAGAGACCTCCAGTTCCCTGATATCCATTCTCCCCCTTCTCTGGAGTAAAAAGCATCCCAGAATAATTACTGTGTTTCCCAGTCTTGCTTGCAGCTAGATGTCACTAACAGATGTGTGCAGTGGCCAGGCCATGCCTTTAAATAGAAGTGTGTCCCCTTCCTGCTGGCTGCAGCGTAGGTGTGGGTGAGCCCTCCTGGGCCATTCAGACTGGGCCTGGGTGGCTGCTACAGCCTCCTAACCAATCTCCACTCCAGCCTCCACTCAGTAGCCAGAGAACTCGTCCCATCATAGGAATCAGATCATGGAGCTCCCCTGCTCCAAACCCTCCATGACCCCCAACTGGCTTCAGAAGAAAGGCCAGACTTCCAGATGATGGATGGGCAAGGCCTTCCCAGGTCTGGCTCTAAACTAATTTTCCATTCTCATCATTTGCCATTTTTATCCTCTGCTCTCACCCCAGGGCAATCATCAGGAAAATCTCATCTTCTCTCAACTATTCCTTCTCCTCTGCCTTCCCAATTCCTCTCCCCACACCTGGTGGACTCCTTGTACCTATCCTTCAAGACCCAGCCCAAAGGACACCTCCTGTGTGAAGCCTTTCCTGAGTGGCCAGTGAGTGGCTCCCTCCTCTGGTACAGCCCTCTGTGATAGTGGTGGCCTTCCTGTACCGTCAGAGTTGTAGACACATCCACTTCTCCATCTCTCTGTGGGGGCAGGGACCGAGTCTAGGTCATCTGTTTGTTGTCAGTCATCAGCATGGAGCCAGGCCAAACCAGTAGCAGTCAAGTTCAAGGAGAGAGAGAGAGAATGTGATGCACGTATGTGTGTGCACACGCATGCATGTGAGTGGCCTGAACTGGCTGGAGGCCCCGGCCAAGGACACAAGGGAGGACAACTAGAAATAGCCCCACCTCTGGGCCCCAGACTAGGTAGGCCTGGTGCCCAGATAAACTGACACTAGGTGAAGGGTCACGGGCCCAGGATGGGCAGGAAGAGACTGGAGTGTGGGTTAGGAAGTGCTGTGGCCCTGCTGCCTGGGCCACCAGGGGGTTATTAGCCAAGGCAGATGGGCCCTGCCTACTGGCAGGGCAGCCCTGGCAATCAGACCGCAGTGGCACTGCGCGACCAGGGAGTATTTCAGGCTGGGGCTGAGCATCACCTGCTCCCTTGGCCCCACTTATAGGGCAAAGGGGAGACTGCCAGCCTACCCAATGATGAGGGGCAGGGACACTGGAAAAGTTTGTCCTTTCTCTGCTCTGGCCCCACCTTGCCCTCTTCCCCACTTGGAAGTTCCCTTCCTAAACCATGGTCTGCCAGTAATTGAAGGATTAAAGAGATCATCTGGTCCAACCCCCTATCATGGAGTTGGGGACACTGAAGAAAAGAGACTGGCCCAAGGTCACAGAGCAAGGCTGGGTGAAGACTGTCACAGGGAAAGCCAGTATAGATTAGTGGTTTAGCCATGAAAACACTAGAGCCGGTCTGCCTGGGTCCAGAATCCTGGCTCTCATCTGTAAATTGGGATGGGAACAATAATACCTACATCACTAGGTTATGCTCAGAGTTACATGGGTTGAAAGACAAAAAGCTGCTAAGTCCAGTGCCTGGCGGTTGGTAAGTGCTGCATCAATGCTAGCAGTCACCTTTTGCACCACACTTGACAGCATGCAAAGCCTCTCTACTCTTCTCTACACCTACGATCTCATTATTCCTTCCAACAACCTTGAAAGGTCAGACATTACTATCCTCATCACACGGAGGAGCACACAGGCACAGAGAGATGGACTTGCCCAAGTTCACACAGGTCTCATGTCTCCTGACTTCCCTGCCAGTGGTCTTTATACCTCCTCCCCCTTGCCCCGACAGATCATGAACTGGTTCACCAAGTTGCAGGAGAGTGTGAGCAGGCTCTTGACTCCCGATGCCACCCCTGGGCCGTTCTCACCCCTGCACTGGATGGTCCCACTCTAGGGACAGGACAACCTGATGCGGCTAATCTCATCTCCTCCTGACTTAGATCCCATCCTTCTAACCTCTTAGCCATCCCGCCTCCCACTTTTAAAAGGGGAAATCCCTCACCCTGGGCTCCAGGCCTGGTTACCCAGACTACTCAGTCCTTCATGCAAATGGGCTCCTTCCTTTTCCTATCTAGTGTCTTTGTATACTACAGAGCCCAGGTGTGCTGCCCCACCAACCCCCCAGAGAACCCCCAGAGGCCCCTACAAAAGCCCAGGCCACGCTGACAGCCTTGGCTCTGTACCTGTTTCCTGGAACACACCTGACACTCCTGAGGCCAAGATCCATTCCATACCAGCCTCTGCCACAGTCTGCCAGCTCTCCCCTCCCAGGGACACATGGTGGGCATCTGTCCACATCAACCAGGCTTGTCAGGCCTCCTGGAGCTGCCTGAACCCTTGCAGAATCTTGGGTGGCTGTTCCTGAATAGGATACACTCTGAGGGGGCAACTCTTGAACTGTGTGGTGCCAGGAGAGGGGATAGAGGCCAGGCCACATGTCACACGAACATGCAGAGACCTCAGAGTGGTGTGAAGTGCTGTTCTGTAAGCATTAAGTTTACCTGTCTAATTATACTTTACCTAATCCAATATTAGAAGTTATGTACATTTTTGCAGAGGCAACTTTTTTTTTCCCAGAGGCACCTTTTTCATGTGATAGAGGAGGAAACTATAGTTTGGGGAGGGAGCCAGAGTCAGCCCCAAGTCTAAGGCTGGTTTAATTACTCCCTGGGAACAGCTATGTCTTTGCAGAAAGTTGCCAGTTGGGATCCAGACTACACCCACGCATTCTGAAGGTCAGTTCTCACCTGGGAGAACTTGGGGCCCCACAACACACAGGAAGTGGCCCATTCTCCTGGCCCTGGGGAGGGAGTGAGCAAGAGAAAACAAGACAGGATAATTTGGCAGGTGGAAAGTTGAGAATAGTGGAGAAGGGGCAGATCTGAATTTCAAAATAGAGAACACGGAGAACAAGTGGCTTTCTTTGCTCTGGAGAGTTGGTTCCAGCAGCAACATGGACCAGGTGTAATGTCAAAGAGACTCTGAAACAATGGCCACGTGGAAACAGGGTAAGTGCTACGAAAGAGAAGATGGGGCTACCCAGAGGCAGGACAGTTAAACTGCAAGCTGAAAATGAGTAGGAGTTAATGAAAGAGAGCAGGGGCTAGGGAGGAAGAGCATTGTAGGCAAACAGCAAGGCAGAAACATGCGCCCCTTCCAGGTACAAAAAGGTCTGAGTGGCTGCAGCCTGGGAAGCTGGGAGAGGCAGGGAGAGGCCATAGCGTGTGAGGCTGGGGGCTGTTTCCAGGGAAGTGGGTCTTGTGCTGAGGGCTGTCCAGGGGCAAGCAGGGGAGGAGCCTGGAGGAGAACAGTTAACCTTGGCGCACATTCCTCAACTTGGCCGGCCTTATCTTCTCAAAGTCCTTGGGAGACTAGCTAGGTGGGGATAATGATAGCTTTTATGCTTTTCAAAGATGAGGAAACTGAGACCCAAGGAGATCATGACTTGCCCCAGGTCACAGAGCTGGTATGTAAATGACAGGGCACGGTTGGAAACCAAGGCGGTCTCACTCCAGAGCCCCTAAAACTAGAGGTAGATAGATTCACCCACTCACTCATTTGTTCATTCATTCATTCCCTATACTGAACCCTACTACTATCTCACTCTTCTTGGAACAGGATTTTAGTAGTAACTTAGACCAAGGAAACACATGAGACCAGGCTAAAGAGTTTAAGCAACAGGGGGATGGGCTGGTTTCTGGGAAGGCTGAGCTGAGCTGCCCCCTCCCTCAGGGCAGGGAGGGCCATTGTTCTAGTTCCCAGGAGCAAACTGCCACAGGCAACAGCTTCTCAGAAGCAAAGTGGTATTGAGCAAACTTCGACCTTCTGCCATCATTTGTTCTTAGACCCACAGTATCTAGAACTCTAGGGGAACAAGGAAGCAGATTTCCTAGTGGCAGAAAGAACACACCAGTCCACCCCCTGGGGCTGCAGTCCCTCTACACTGTGAGCTCAGTGAGGGCAGGGGCTGTGCTCCCCTCTTTACCCTGGATCCCCACTGAGCCCAGCAGAGCCCGGCCAGAGAAGGTGCTCAGTGAAGATTGGTAGAACCATTTAAAGAGAAAGGGAGAGATGAGGAAACTTATCTGCAATATCTGAAGGCCACTCCATGACTTCAGTGAGGAGTTGGCCATACCCTTGGATCCTTTCCTACTGATTCAGGGTCACAGGGCCTTGGCTCATTCCAACTGTTCTAGGGAGGAGCCCTGGAAGGAGAAGTGGAGTTACTATTCATTGATATTAGGCTTTCCATTTGTTACATGACAACCCTGAAAAGCCTACAGCCTTCCTCTATTTGGGAGGCAAAGAGACTCAGAAGGGAGAAAGGCCTGTTCCAGTTCTCTAGCTAGTAAGTGTTGGCCTGGGATTTAGAACCAGGCCTCTTTCCAAAGATTCTGCTTCTGATATACCATTAACCGGGAAGGGGTGTGGAGGGTACGGAAAGAAGGGCTGTCTAAGATTTGCTGATTCCATGGCAGGCAGAGTCAGAGAGAACGCCCCATGGCCATTACTGGCAAAAGGGAAAAATTCCCAGTTGCAGGTATTAGGGGTGGGGTGGGATGAGGGTGGTCACATCTATAGACTTAGACCCCTGAAGGGCAAAAGGTCTCCAAGTTCTTGGGTTAGTGAAGCTTCTAGCTCAGCTTCTTTGGCCTCTTCCTCTAGGCTCTTTGCTGTACCAGTAGCACATTCTCTAGGGAAGGCAGGGAGGGTCCAGGAAACAGCTGAAGATGCTGAGCAGGCCTCCCTCTTCCCCTCCCCATGGCCCCACGGATCATCCGGTGCTTCGGGCTCATCTCATTGGCTCACTCCTGGTTACTCATCTCTCCTCTTCTCCATCTTCCCAGCCTGTGGTTGCCATGGGAACATAGAACAGCGACGTCACCATAGTGTGAGGGCTGGGGAGATGCTGCTCATGGCAGGCACTGGTCCTTCTGCCTGCCGGATGTTGTATTCATATCTGAATCTGCCAAGGGCAAGCAAGAAAAGGGAGCAGGAACGGGGACAGGGCTCATATCCTCCCCCAAACTACCGAGCACAACAGAGTAGGCAGGATGCAGTTACTCAGAGAGCCAGGGAGAGAAATGTACATACTTAGAAGGGAGAAGGATGAAAATCAGGTGGAAAGGAGATGGTGTTAGGCTTACGGGTCAACCTTGGTGACCTATGTCTGAGCATGGTGGGGAGGTGGGGGAAGGGCAGTGAGGGGAGTTGGTTGGAAGTTTGTCTAGAGTCTCTCAAAACCCCATGCTGCTCAACCTGGACAGGGCCTGAGATAAGGAGCAAAAGTACTTTCTGGCAGTGCCCCCACCTCAACCTGTCCCGAACACCTCCGATAGCCCTTCTTCACAGCTGCGGCAGTTTCTAATCCTGTCTCAGAAATAAGAAAATTGAGGATTAGAGAAGCAAAGCAATCTGACTTGAGTGACTGACCCAGCAGGTGAGGGGCAGAGCTCAGGTAAGGCTTTAGGTGTCCTACACTATCCAAGGAGATAGTAACAACAGCAGCATGAGGAGCAGCAGCAGTGGACATTTGCTAACTCAACCATGCTTGGCAATTAAAAAAAAAAAATTTAAGGGATCTTGCTATGTAGCCCAGGCTGGTCTCGAACTCCTGGCTTCAAGCAATCCTCAGCCTCAGCCTCCCAAGTAGCTGGGACTACAGGCATGAGTTCATGCTAAGAATTTTAAATTATCTCATTTGTGACCCCTAAACTCCTCCATTTTAAAGATGAAACTGAGACTCAGAGTGGCTTAAGTGAATTGTTCAAGGCCACATAGCTAGTACCCAAAGAAATCCAGATTGGAATACAGATCTGTGAGCAGCTGTCAGCCTAGCCCCAGCTGTCCATCCCTGCACTGTCCGGACCATGCAAGGAGACAGCTCTGGCCCCTGGGTCTCCGCCACTCAGTCCTTGAGAGGAGAGGCCCTATGTCTGAAGGCTGTGACCCTGAGTCAGAAACCATCCCACTGCCCTCCTCCCCTGGCACCTGTTCCAGCAGTGAGGTCACCAGGGCTCAATGCTGAGCCCGGAGGCCTGTCCCTATAGCTTTGGCAGAAATGGGCCTCTTAGTCTTCTGGCAACTGGACTGTCCAAGGAAATCAAGACCTTGGGGGGAGATGGGGCTCTTCCTCCCTGGCCTCCTTCCCAGAACAGTGCGGGGGAGCGAGGAAGGGACTTGCACATGGAGAAACAGATGCCCAGGAGGGCCCACCACACTGTGTGTGTGGGGGTAGAGTTGGCTGGCCCAAGCGCTCCTGTGCTGGCTCCTGAATGCCCATCCTGGACAGGCCTCTGTTGGCTGAAGCTCAGCTCAGTACCACTCCTGGTGTGCAGGGCCTCCTGCTACCATCAGCAGTCCACTTCCTCCCTTCCTCTGGGAAGCTTCCCTGAGCCCTCAGGTCAGGACAGTCACCACACTTTAGTAACCACACTTGTTTTGTTTGGCTTCACGGAGGTGAGCTACTCAAATGTCTTGTTCCCTTCTCTCCAAAGCAGGGCTTGGCACAAAGTAGGTGCTTTAATAACTGCTGAAGTAATAAATGGGCTCCCTGGAGCCTCAGTCTGTTCATCTGTAGAAAGGGATAATAATACAGCTACTTTGTGGATTTTGTTTCACAAGTTCAAAGAGACAATGTACTTAAAGCCCTAGGCATGCAATAGACATCAACACAAGGTGGGTCTTTTTATTGAAAGTGCTTTGCAAACGGTAAAGTGTCAAACTAACGCACAGTAGGCTCTTTTAAGGAGGTGGCAAGTTCTGTGACAGTGCAGGCTTGCTTGCCTGTGTGCAGAGGTCAAAGAAAGGATAGCAGGTGGCCTTGAAGAGCTGACTGAGCTGGCAGAATTTCTGAAGGAGGTTGAGGGGGAACAACCTGAGCGAAAGCTGTGCTAAGAGGCCAGAAAAGCCCGGAACACTTGCAATGGCGGTGGCGCGGGGACTGCGGGTGGCGGGGAGGGGGTGCGCGGGCTGGAGACATTCCGCAGGGAGGGGCAAGCACGTGCGAGGCGGCGCAGAGGGAAGGTCGGTCGGGCTTTCGTCCAGAGCCGGCGGTGGCACGAGCAGCTCAGCCGCGCACCGCGTTCCCAGTGACTGTTCCCGCAAACAGGCAGTGGGAGCGGTGGGGGAGCACGGGGCGCGGAAGCCAGCTAGACCAGGCTTGCAAACTGGGCTCCAATTCACCCTCTCCTTATTTCTAGCGATCTTGTCAGCTGCTCTCTGGGCCTCCAGCTTCTCACCTGTAAAACCGGGGCAAGGGTGGTTGTGCCAGAACAGTCAACCAGAACTTTCTCCGCCGTGGGCACCAGCCCAAGGGCAAGGTCCCTTTCTCCTCTAGTCTCATCTCCGCCCTGACCCCAAGCTCGGAGGACTGGGGGCTGGTTTGAAGGCGGGTGCCCAGCTGCTTCTCAGATTTCGAAGGGCGCCTTGAGGCCAGGGAAGAGAGCAAGTCTTGCCAGCCTGGGGCAGGGACTGGGAGCTCTCGCACCGCGCTCACGCTGACGCAGGCGACCGGGCGCTACTGGCTGGTCCCCTCCCCCCTCGGTGGGTGGGGGATGGGCGGCCAGCCCCTCGTGGGTGAGCCCCAGCCTGGGGCTTCCTATTTCGGGAGCCGGGGGCGTGGGCCGCACGTCTCATCATGTGACGCGAGGGCTATTTAAAGCCGCAGCGCCGGCAGGGAGCAGCCGGTCCCGAGTCTTTGCACGCCTGCTCTCTCAGCTGCTCTCTCAGCCTAGTCCAGCATCACCATGGTGGACGCCTTCCTGGGCACCTGGAAACTAGTGGACAGCAAGAATTTCGATGACTACATGAAGTCAATCGGTGAGCGAGCCGCGGGGCTCGGGATGCTGGGCTGGGAAGGGGATGGCCGCGTGCTTAGCGGCCGCAGCGCTCCTTGTGGATCAGAGCCCTGCGCGCCTGCTGGGAGGGGGCTTTCGCGGTCCGAACCTGGCAAGAGGGATACCAAGCTAGGGAGGCACAGGAAGAAGCCAGCTGTGCCTCTCCATATGGGAGACGCTTTCAAGGAAGAGGGGTATATGATCTGGAGGTAGGAGGGGGATTTGGACAAAAGGAAAGCATCGATCATAGGAGGTGGGAGGCTAGCCAGGGAGAAAAATAGCAGGGGCATGGGTGGTTTAGAAATTGAAGACAACCCAGCAAGAAAATCGGGTGGAGAGGGAGTGTACTATGGCCTAAAGAAATAGGAATACCCCACAGGAGTGAGGTAAAAATGGTTAATCAGTAAATTTGATATGGGGAGGAGGTGCGACAGGGACCTGCAGCTAGCAACAACCCCTGCCCCTGGGAAAGACTGCTGCTGGACGACGCCCTCTGCCACCCAGTCTTACCTTGCCCTGCAGAGGTATGTGACCATGCCTGATTACTGTCAATGAGCCTGGTGGTAGGGTGGGGCAAGAGGCCCATCATCAACTGGGCCTTTCCTACAGCCCATGGCTCAGACACCTATGCAAGGGGAGGGTGCAGAAAGCCATTGGACTTCGGGGTGTAGTAGAGGGTCCCACAGCAAGGTCAAAACCTATTAAAGGCAGGGAAGGTCATCGCTCTAGGAGGGTGAGGATGGCTATTGTGGTGCTGGGATTGGGAACAACAAAGATTCTAAGAATCTTACAGGTGAGGACCTTGGAGATAGCCATACCTTGCCTAGTTTTGACAGAGAAATTGAACCAGGAGAATAGAAACTTGTCTTATCAATTCCACAGAAGAGCTGATATGGAAACCTATGGTTCCTAGATCTGTAACTCAAAGCTCTTCCACTACCCTGTAGGCCCTGGGAGTGGGAAGAGTGGGTAGGAACTGCTTAGCTAATGACTAACCTCAGCCCTTCCCCTTCTGGTTTAGGCTTAGATGGAGAAAATACCCATTCTCTGAAATTCCCAGCTATGAGATTATCCTAGTCTCCCAGGCTGGGACAGGAAAAATTGGAATGGTGTTCATGGTTGAGCTAGAGTACATGCCTTCCTCCCAAGAAAGGAGGGCTGGATTGTGGCAGATATGCAAAGAAGGGGTGGGGAAGTTCACTCTATGTACCTCTCACCTCTGCACCTAACCCTTGCCTGAAACAGGGGCCACAAGTGTGGCTCTTGAGGCCAAAACTCTCAACTGTGTCTACCCTATCCTGGGCACTATACCCGGTGACTCCAGGTAGGCAGCCATTCTTAGAGAAGCAGCCCCCACCCCTACCCCCAGCAGCCATTGCGGAAGTTGGAATGCCCAGGTTTAGTTCTTCTTTCCAAAGCAGACATTTGGGCCAAAGAGCCAAGTCTCTGACTAAGCTGCAACAACCTTACCACCCTTTTTCCCTTACCATCTTTGTTCCCTTACCATCCTTCTGCCCCAACTTGGGCTAGGGGACTGGTCTGCCTAAAGACCTGTTGTCTTTGGGCAGCTTATGTCAGGTGACTAAGATTCCATCCAGCCTGCTTTTCTCGTACTGACAGAAAGTCTAAGGTCCGCTGGAGAGAAAAGACCGTCCTCAGCTTTTGTTTCTAACATTTCTAAGTAGGACCTAGCTCTTCCTGAGTCCCCTAAATTCTGTTAGCCCAGACTTTTTAGGTTTTCTTTTTTTTTTTTTTGAGACAGAGAGTCTCACTCCATTGCCTGGGCTAGAGTGCCATGGCATCAGCCTAGCCCACAGCAACTTCAAACTCCTGGGCTCAAGCAATCCTCCTGCTTCAGCCTCCCGAGAAGCTGGGACTACAGGCATGTGCCACCATGCCCAGCTAATTTTTTCAATTTCTTTCTATTTTAGTAGAGACGGGGTCTTACTCTTGCTCAGGCTGGTCTCTGAACTCCTGAGCTCAAACGATCCGCCCACTTCGGCCTCCCAGAGTGGTAGGATTACAGGCATGAGCCACCACGCCTGGCCTTTTTAGGTTTTCTTGGCTCAGTCCCTCACTCAGCCCACAGTGGTTTCCTTCCCCAAACACTCCACACCTCTGGGTAGGTCCTAAGCAAACAGAGCTCTGGGGTGCAGTGACAAGGCCCTGCTCTGTGCTAGTAAGTGTGATTGGCCTGACGCGCTGATACCAGGGGGTAGGGCCAATCACTCACTGGCTGGGCATGGTGGGCTGGCATCTGCACAGCTGCAGAGGCAGCCCCTGCCCTTCTTGCTCTAGACCAAGGGTTCACAGAGGACAAAGAGGCTCTGCCTAGTACTAATAACCACAGGCACAACCGGTGGCCTTGGTGCTTGGATTGAGTATGTGCTGGGCAGAATGGCCCAGTGGGAATAGTGAATAGTTTTGGAGCCTAGATTCAAATCTAGGTCAATAACTTACTCTTTGTTTGACTTTGGACAAGATACTTCACTCTTCTCATTTGTAAACTGGGGATAATAAAACCTACCCTTTGGGGCAATTAAAAGCATTAAGTAAAACAACCCATGTAGGGCATGTGCAAACTACCTAGCTTCCTAGAAGCACTATGAAGGCTGGCACATTCAGAGACTTTACACACACCACCTCACCACACTGGGCTGCCTCCTGGCTCACTGTTGCCTTGGAAGATAGCTCCGCAAAGGCTGGTGGGGTTGGCTGGGGCGGTCATGATGAAACTTACTTGCAGGAAAGTTAGGACTTAGCCCAGAACCCAGGGAAGCCATGCTTGGGTCAGGAAAGTCCCCATAAAGCTGGAAGTCAGGAGACCTGGGTTTGAGTCTTAACTCATTGTTGCCACTACTTTAGGCCTCTCCTAAATCTATATAATGGGACAAATATTCGTTTTGTACCTACCTCCTAGATCATAGATAAGAGGCTTTGAAAATGTTGGGTTGCCATATATGGGGGACAAGACCACTAATGCTTCTTAGGATTCGGGGCAAAAACTTCCAAAGGTGGAAAACTCTTGTTCCTAAGGCTTTGGAATGCAAAGCCCACATTTCTTTCCTCACAGTGTCGTTTGACAGCTGCTCAGGTGCCCCTGGAGGCAGTGGGTGCTCCAGCGTTGGAGGGCGCCATGGCTGAGCAGTTAGTTAAGTGAGCTCTGGAGTCAAACAATTTTAGGCTTCAATCTCAGATTTGTGACCCTGGGCTTTAACTGTATCTCAGTTTTTGCAATGGTAAAGTGGAGACAGTCTTCAGAGGGACAGAAGGACTGAATGAGATAACATATATCTTCTTATTACATAAAAAGCATTTAGTAGTTTATTCTAATCCCAGCTCTGCCACTGACTTGCTATGGCATTGCTGGTCCTTAAGTTTCTCACCTGTATGATGGGATCAATAGTCTCTGTTCACCCCACAGAACTAAGGGGAAGACTGAGTTTAAAAACTGTCATGCAGGCCAGATGCAGTGGCTCACACCTGTAATCCTAGCACTGTGGGAGGCCGAGGCAGGAGGATTACTTGAGCTTAGGAGTTTGAGACCAGCCTGAGCAAGAGTGAGACTCTGTCTCTACTAAAAATAGAAAAATTAGCCAGGCGTTGTGGTGTGGACCTGTAATCCTAGCTACTCGGGAGGCTGAGGCAGGAGGATCGCTTGAGCCCAGGAGTTTGAGGTCACAGTGAGCTGTGATCATGCCACTGCCCTCAAGCCTGGGTAACAAAGTGAAACCCTGTCTCCAAAAAAAAAAATAAAAACTGCCATGCAAAGGCTCTGAAATCTAGTCTTCTTCTTCCCCACGCCCAGACCTAAGTTATTCACTGAGCTCCTTGTACGATGCTCTCTGGTCCAGCCCACATACTCATAACTTTTCACCTGTCCTCAGGGGTGGGTTTTGCTACCAGACAGGTGGCCAACATGACCAAGCCTACCACAATCATCGAAAAGAACGGGGACACTATCATCCTAAAGACACAGAGCACCTTCAAGAACACAGAGATCAGCTTTAAGCTAGGGGTGGAGTTCGACGAGACAACAGCAGATGACAGGAAGGTCAAGGTGAGTTAGAGAAGGGGGCACTGGGAATGGAGGGTGCTGAGATTCCAAAGGGAAACAGGCTGGTAGTCTTGGTTCCCTCATACTGCACCCTGACGTGCAGGCTATTATGAAGGATTTCAATTAAAAAGGTTAATAAAGCCTGTGTAGTGCCTGGTGGCCACAGGTACTAAATACATGTTAGTTCTGTCCTCTTGTTTTCTTCCCTCCCTTCTTGGGAGGCATCAATTAGTTGCCTTGGAATGGGCAGCACAGAGCCCGGATATCCTTTTGACCTCAGTGTCTACTCTAGCTCCAGCTAGGTGACCTTGTGCAAGGTATGCAGCTCTGGGTTTCTTTCCCTTTCCATAGATGGGGGAGTTATGTGGCTGGGCTGTGACCTGAAGCGCTTTAGGAAGGATGCCCAGAAGTCAGGGCCCTCCACTGAGTGAGGTCATCCTGGTCTCCAGCAGCAAAGAGGGCAGCTGGGAACAAGAGGCTGAGACCTACTCAGATGCTTCTTCAACCTCCAACTCCTGGGCTTGGCCAATGACCCTGACAAACTATTTCCAGTGTTGCCAGTTGACAGGCATGAAGAGCTGTGTTCCAGGATGGGGCATTCACATCGTCATGGGTGTGTTTGCAGTGTCTTCCCACCAAGCCTTGGCCCCTTCTCAAAGGGCTCTGTTGCTCTGCAGTGGCTCTGTTTTGGCAAGTCGCCTCAGGTCTTGCAGCACTGGGCTGGGCACAGGAGAGAGAGAACTTACGGGCTTTGACCTGTACATAGTGTCCCTATAGCAGTATCTTCTCCATTGTCCTGCCATCATTCAGCCCCTCAGCTGTTTCCCCTTCCTCAAACAGCTGTCCCTGGAAAGGGAAGGTAGGGTTGGTCTCCATGAGGAGGAAGAGGAGCTGAAGCCCAGCCCAGGATATCACAGGATGCTGGCAGCAGAGTTGGGGATGGTGCCCAAAGATGGCAGCCTGCTTTGGATAAAGGTGGCTGCCCCACCACACATGTTCCTATCTCCTTGGACTTGCTCCCCTTCTCATTGGGGCAAGAACCCCAATGAAACACAATAGTAGCCCTCTGGGGACCCAAATATCTGCTGAGTATGTAAAAAAATCTGGGGAAAGGAGAATGAGGAGTAAGGTGGTGATAAGAACAGCACACCAAGGAACAGGTCCCCTCTTCCTCCTCCCCAAACAACACACACAGCCTTCTCAGATTCGTCTATTGAACTTGCTCAGTCAGGATCCCTTAGCCTAGTCTAAAGGCCCCAAATTCCTAGAAAAGAGAGACCTGGGAGAGCTGCCAAGGGAGAACCAGCTGAGGTAGGCTGGCTGTACCCAGAGCACTACATAGGCATTTGACCCAGGGCTGAGGAACACTCTAAGGGCACCCAGTCCCAGGACCTTGTCGTTGCTGCCCCCTTCTCAGCTAAAGGGGTCACTTGATGTGGACAAAGAAGAAGTGTAGGAATACAGGGCAGGAAGTCTAACTTTCTAATACTTTCTATCACCAAGGGTTTTTTTAGATATTATGTGTGATAACCACAAGGCTGGAGAGATACTCTCAGGACTACTCCTTCTCCTTAGCTAGTCTTTCCCAGGGACACAGACTGGCACATCTGTGGGCACCACCTAGAACACAAATAAGTCTTAAAGGCTTGTGGCACTTCTCAGAGCCAGGCTGTCTGGCTCTACCATACTACCTGAAGGCCCCTCCCCAGCAAGGTAGTAGTGGAGCAGAGGTTGCAAGTGAACTAGACTGTAGGGCTAGGTGGGAGGTGGGTTTCATTACCTCTGGTCCTCACCATCACTAGTTTGAGTCAGAGGCTGTGTCCTCTATACCTCATCCTGCCCCTCAATCCTGACTAAGACCACAGCTCAGCCCTCTACTCTCTTTCTACAGTCCATCGTGACACTGGATGGAGGCAAACTTGTTCACGTGCAGAAGTGGAATGGGCAAGAGACGACACTTGTGCGGGAGCTAAGTGATGGGAAACTTATCCTGGTAAGACAGACAATAACTATGGAGCCACATCTAATTGGTTACTACTGCAGCCCCTTAGCCAAGCCTGTTTTAAAAAGCTAAGGTACTCCCCTGACAGCCAAAGATGCTGGGACAAGAGAGGTGGAGGTGGAGGCAGGGTCAGGGTGGTATTAGGTGGCAATTTCCTCTTTAGTAGCTTTGGACTCACACAGGCCTCAGTTCAAATCTCAGCTTATAGGCTGCATGACTTTGGACATGTCAACTTCTCAAAATGCACCTGTAAAATGGGTATTAATAACACCAACCTGTAGGGCTGCTGGGAAGTTTGAAAAAGACAGTGTATGCACAGCACAAAGCATCACTGAGGTGAGAGGAATACAACAGGTGCTCCATGTCCTTAATTTCTTCCTCCTGTGTTTCCACCTTGCCTTGCCCCAGGAAGAGGAAGCAAGTAGGGCCAAATCTGATCCCAGGCCCTCTAGGAGAGGATCTCATCTCAGCATTCTCTTCCCTCTGCTCCCTAGGACTGCACTGTCACAGCAGAAGTAGGCTGGTGACTGGTGAGGCACTGCCCCATTCCAGTCCCACCTCCTCTCAGTGTTTTCTATGTCTGGGCTGCCACAAGGACATGACTATTGCCTGCCTAGAAGTTAACACAACCAGAGTGGCAGGTCTGTCTGTTTAGGGATAAGCTTGGGGGTTTCACTTGGAGAATGTAACTTTGACTGAATTCCCCCAAGATCCAGAGGTAGAGAGAGCAGCCAGCTGTGGTCTCTGCCCCCTAACTCTGTAGGGCCTCAGGTTTTCACTTTGGCAACTTCACCGCATACCTTCTTGAGTCAGAGTAACCTGCAAGATGCATTCTTGTACCCACATGGGACAAGGGAACCCATGGAGTTAGGAATAAGGTGCCTCGCTTTGGTAGGGATGTGATAGGCAGGACCAAATTCTTACCGCCCCCATCTGACTCTGTCTTTCCTTCCAGACACTCACCCACGGCAGCGCAGTTTGCACTCGTACTTACGAGAAAGAGGCATGACCGGCCTGTGCCTTCGCTGACTGCTCCTCTGCCAATCGGCTGACCCTCGACTCAGAACCACATTGCCTCATTTTTCCCTCTGCATTTTGTATAAATCCCTCTTGGTTGAGGGATTCTTCTGGGGTCAGGTGCCACCATCCTGGATCCAGTTCTTGTTCCCATTGTGTGTGTGGCTTTTTTAAAAAAAACTGTACTCAAAGGGTGCTCTGAGGTCAATAAAACAGAGCCAAGGGCATCCACTTGCCTTTTTGCCTTTGGTGACATAACTCGAGTCTCAGTATCCCCTGTATGTCAGATAGTGGGCAGAAATGACTGCCTGAGGGTCATTCAGGAGGAAGCACTGATTGAGAGCCTGAGAGGGCCATTCTCAGGGACTGGCAGTCAGCAGACTACCCCACACATTCAGTAATGAAACAGCTGTACCTACACCTGGCCTTACACTGCCCTTCCCCATGGTCAAGTGAGCTAGTCCAGTGGGGCCTCCTTAGGCTTGGCTACAGAAATGTCACCTGAGCCCCACCTTGCACTGAATAATCTCGGGTCTGGCTCTTCTCTGTAAAATGCTGTGGTCTCTCCCTTTCCAGATGCAGGTGTAGGACACAGGACCCAGTTTGTGCCACTGTGGTGGGAGAAAATGACCACTGGCTCAGATGACTGCTGAGCTCCCACTGAGGCACCAGCCTAGTACTTACTCATGGTTACAAATTCTTACTGCTTCTCTAATCAACCCTGGGGGAATAGGATGACCATTATAGGAGAGAGGGCTTATAGGTGATCTCCCAAGAAGGCTGTGGCATGCTCGGGCCTCTGGCTCTGTACCTCAGCTGGGCTTCTCTCCAAGGTCTAAGGTAACATATTAAACGTTTTTCTGTCACCTAATGCAGCTCAGTGGATTTAAATCTGTAAGTTATCCAGAAAGAAGGATTATAGGAATAAAAATTTTCAGTAAGTTTAAAACCAAACACACTTCCATTTAGTGCCAGGAATTTAAGCAGGGACCTGAAGTAGAATCAACTGACTTACACAGTAGTAAATACAAAGTGGAACAATGATCTTGGTTTCAGGTGTCCAGTTCAGTGGTCCGCTGGAATGTCATACACTAGCTAAGTCACACGGCAAATGATCGTTTTCTGGCTGTGGCCACTGGCTGTCCCTTCTAGCACAGAACCATGCTGGGGGATGGAAAGGGTGAGCACCACTTAACACATTCTCCCTCTGGCTGCCAGTCTCCCTGCCCCCATGTTGGATGCAGCAGAGATCACCCACCAGTCAGCCCAAACAGACCAATAGAAGGGGCCAATCACTGTTCTCTAACTACAGCCAGACTTACCAACACAGCAGTCCCTGTGGCGCTAGCCTGGACTCCTGTGCAGGAATCCGGCTCTGGCAGTGGCCGCTGGAGAAGGTAATAGGACCTCCTGCTGAATGAAGGATGAATGAATGTGTGAGCTGCAGGGGTCACTTGCAAAAGGACCAGGAGTGATAAGGAAACAACTCATTCAGGCAGCTACTTGTGACCTCTAACTCTCAAACCTGCCTGTTGCACGAGGGGACGCATCTCCCATGGGAGTGAACTTAATGGGGTGGGAAGCCATATTCTCACTGTTGAGTCTTTCTAGGAGCCAGGGCTCCAAGGCACACGGCCCTGGTTCCTACTCTCAACCACCCTCTGTACTCTTGCTACTCTCACTCCTTGTGCTTCTTCTTGTGCTTCTTCTTCTTTTTCTTCTTCTTTGCTGCCTTGCTGTCTTTTGATGCGTGCCTAGCCCTCTTGCCTGTATCACTCTCAGAGTCTGAGCTGTCAGAGTCAGATGACTTCCTGTCTCTATGTTTCTTTTTCTTCTTTTCCTGAAAAAAAATTAAAAACTCAACATTGTATGTATATATTTGCTTTTCAAAAATCATAGCACACAATCAATAGGGGGCCACTTAATAAATTATGAGACATTAATTAAAAACAAAAAAGTAAATCTTTAAGTACCAACAAGAAAAAATAGCCAAAACAAGTAAAAATAACCAAGACATAATATAGTATATATTGTAGATTACAGTGTATATAACATGTTTATTTATATATACATGCATACCATATACTGTGTAGATATTTACACATACTTGCATATATTTAAAATAGAGAACACTGGAACGAACACATTAAACTGGTAACAAGTGTTACCTTGGGAATGAACTGAATGGGGGGAAGACAAGGGGGCTTTAACTTTTTCCTTCATATAATTCTGTCCAGCTTGATTTAAAAAAAAAAGCAAGCATCTGTTGCTTTCCTGTTTAAAAGCATAGGATAGTAAAGCTAAAAGGGGTCCCCAGAGATTACCTAGTCTATCTAGAGACAGTAACTCATATCAAAGATCACAAAATAAAAGATTTAGGACTCCTGACTCCCATTCTGGTTTCTATTAGACTCTGCTTCTAGGGAAAATACCTGACATCAAATAATGAGCCTCTACCTGCTACCCTTGAATATTCATCCTCTTTCACCTTCACAATAACTTCACGAGATTATACTGATAAAGAGCAAAGCTCAGAAAGAATTTTCCCAAAACTATACCCACCATACCATGCTGCTAAAGTAACAATACAAATCCATATAAAGGATAGGCGACAGATTCCCAAGTTTCTATGGAGCAGTACTGGCAGTTTTTAAGCATTGCATAAACCTCTTCCTTGAATTTCAAATATCCATACTGCCTCAGTAAGGTTTTAAGAAGATGAAGAGACAATGGGAGAAGAAAGGGAGAGAGCAGAAAAGGGTGAGGCTCCGACTCCTCCTATGGGCTTCCAACCAGCAGGGTCCTGGGAAAGTAAATAAGAAAATATAGAGTCTGGAACCAGTTCCCTCCAAGTCTGGCCCAGCCTGGTTAAATAAGCAAGGAGAGTAATAATATACCGCCTTATACCTGAACAGACCTTTAGTTTATCAAGCTTTTTGCGCCCCTTATTTTATACTAATAATCCCAGTAGGCTCCGAATTCATGGCTTATTTCCATTTTACAGATGGAGAAAGTGCAACGCAAAACATAAAGTGAGTCAACCAAGGCTAAAGTTGCAAGGCTGTTGCACTTTCTAACACAGAGTTTGGCACTATTTTACTTTGCTTTCTCTCAAAGATGTGGACTCAGGAGGGAAAACAAAAACAAATCACTGGAGAGCCCTGGCATCCTGGAACATAGACTCTAGCTAAATAGAAGGGCTCCTCGAGATGGCCGCCTTCTACACCTCAATCTTAATGCAAAAATGCTTTTGCAGCCTAAAAAAAAGACAATCCAGTTCTCCAGTAGGCGACATCATTTTCAGTGTGGGTTAGGTGCTTTGCACACATAATTCATTTAACTGTCACAACACATCTACAGAGTAGGCATAGTTACCCCTATATTTTCAAAAAAGAAAATTATAACCTCAGAGAGGTTAACTGAGATGAAGTGACTTGCCCAAGTGGTAGAACCTGGATTTGATTCAGGCTGGATCACAAAGAAGATGTTCTTTCTAGACCAAAATGCACTGATGTGGCTAGAAATCAATCAAGCAAACAAGCATTTATTCTTCAGAAAGGACTGATTCTCAAGAAATGAGTTGGTTTTCAAACTGATGCTCTAGGATAAACTTTTATGAAATAGGATAGAGGTTGATTCCTAGTTAGAACTTGCCTACATACCTGGGCTTGAAAAGGAAAAGGTAGTATCAGAGGAAAAAGGCTTATCAATCAATGCACAAATACTGAAATTTACTGCCTACAAACCACTTTAGAGAGCCATAGTTACATACAGGTTTGCTTAGACAATAAAGAGAACACAAATGCTTAATATAATTTTGACAAATAGAGCACCTACTAGTACAAAGCATGCAGGTGCTGGGTGGATGCAAAGTAAACACACTCAGCAGCAAAGCATGGCACCATCCCCTACAAACTTAAGCCAACTTTATCAAACAAGGGAAAGAAAAACTCCTTATCACCACACAGCAATTCATTCAATAAATATTTACTGAATACCTTCTATGAGCCAAGGATATTCATTAGTTAATTTGTCTTTTTATAATAATAGTTGAATGAGGCCAGAAATCAGGGATCATAAGCCTTCAAGGAACAAAATATTAGTCAGGGAGAAAGACTAATTAAGATACTAGGCAGGCCATGGTAAGTGATGCATGAAAAGAATTAAAAAATGTGCCTTTATACACAAGGCAAATAATAATGTACAAGGAATTTGAGGATAGCTTCATGAAGGATATACTATGTTTCGTGCTTTCAAGCATGAATATAGCATGGCAAGTGGAGTGGTGGTGGTGGTGCTGATGTAAGAACAGAAGTGAGAGCCTTCCAGTCAGAAGACAGGATAAGGCAAATGCATGAAAGAGCTTTCAGAAAGCTATCCTGACAAATTACCCTGTGTGGCTTATTTACTGTGCACTAGATCACAATCATTCTCTCCTATTCAAAGACATTGGTCCAGAAATTGTCCCCTCTCTTCTGCATCAATTTTTCCCTCTTTATTGGGTCATTCTCAACAATTAACAAATATGCAATAATAGTTTCCACTAGAAAAACAAAAGAGAAACCTAACCCTCCTAAACAATTGTCATCAGGTTGTCGCCCCACGACTCTACTGAAACAGCCTTTGTCAAAGTTACTAATGATGTCCACATGGCCAAATCTAGTGCTTAATTGTTGGATCTCGTTTACTTGATCAATTACTCAATATGGACACAGGCCATCTTACTTAGAACATATTCCTTATCTAATTTCCCACTCTTTTCCACTAACCACTTCGCTGGTTGTTCCTTTTCAGTCTTCTTTGCTGGTTCATCCTCAACTCCATAACCTCTAAGTGTGTGTTGAGCACTCTGGGGCTCAGTCCTTAAATTCCTTCTCTTTCCTATATTTACTCTCAAGTGATCTCACATAATCTTATGAACAGAAATACCACCTATATGTAGATGACTCCCAAATTTATATATCTTACCTGGGCCACTCCCTTGAACTCCAAACTATATATTCACTGTCTACAGTTCACTTGGATATTTGACAGCATCTCAATTCCTAATCCTTGCCCCCTCCCAAACCTAGTCTCCCCCAGTTTTATTTCCCATCTCCACAGACGGCAACTCAAAGTAAACTGATTGCTCCCACTGCCTTCTCCTGCATTCCTTCTCATTCTCCTGCATTCCTTAACTCAAATCTTCCAGTTCCTTAGTCCAAAAATCTTCGCACCATCTTCACTTGGTTTCTTTCCTTCCTCACATCCAATCCCTCAACAAAGTCTGTCACCTCTACCTTCAAAATATATCCACACTTCAACTCCCTTATCTCTACCACTACCATTGTAGTCCAAGCCACCATCATCTCTCACCTGGATTATTACCTGTTAAATGGCTTATGGCTTCTGTTCTTGCTTTCTGACCACCTAAGTTTCCCCACAGTAGCCAGAATAATTCTCTTAAAAGGTTAAGTCAGATCATGTCATTCCTCTGCTCAAAATCTCTAATGACATCCATCTTACTCTAAGTGAAAACTGAAGACCTCACAATCACCTATAAGGACCCCCACAATTTGGTTCCCTCTGATCTAACTTCCTCTCCTATCACTCTCTTTTCATCCACTTCACCCCAGCCACACTGGCCTCCTTACTATTCTGTCCGTAATCATGCCCAGCTCTTTCCCAACATCTGGCTATGACCCTTACTTATCTCAATAGCTTGCTTCCTCATTTCCTTCATATATCCACTCAAATGACACTTTATGAGAGGCCTGCCCTTACCACCTGTCTATTAATAAAATGGTAAGTTACCTGGCCCCACATCCCCATTTCAGTACTCCCTATCTCCCACAACCAAATTAATTTTTCTCTATAGCACTTATCACTACCTGATATATTATTATTACCATTTTGTATTTGTTTACCAGTTTATTGTCTGTATCTATACCATTAGAATCCAAGTGCCACGAAGAAAGCAATTTTACCTACTTTGTTCACTATTGTACCTGCAATGACTAGAATAGAGCTTATTAGCACACAGAAGCTCTATTAATGAATTAAGCTGAAATACAGTTGGGTGGGGGCAGAGGGATTTGTGAGAGATGATGCCGGCATACTGCACAGATTATAGAGAGCCTTAAAAGAAGTCAGACTTCATGCCACAGAAGAAAGGGAATCACTGAAGGCTTTTAAGCAGACTACGCTGGGCAACTCCCTCTGCTCTGTTGGAATGGAACTGGACTGGCAACCTTTCTCTAGATAGGCACCAGAAGTTGTTCTCTGGACAAAAGCACAGAGCCAGCACTACAGCCAAAAAGGATGACATTCCTATTTTTTTTTTTTTTTTTTTGAGACAAAAATCTCACTCTGATGCCCAGGCTAGAGTGCCATGGCATCAGCCTAGCTCACAGCAACCTCAAACTCCGGGGCTCAAGTGATCCTCCTGCCTCAGCCTCCCAGGTACAGGCATGCACCACCATGCCCAGCTAATATATACATACATATTTTTTACTTGTCCAGCTAATTTCTTTCTATTTTTTTAGTAGAGAAAGAGTCTCTCTCTTGCTCAGGCTGGTCTCGAACTCCTGAGCTCAAACGATCCGCCTCGGCCTCCCAGAGTGCTAGGACATTCCTATTTCTTGTTCTTCTGTATATAGTAGAGCAAACAGCAATCATAGTAGTCAAATCAAAAGGAGAAAAATTATATTCTGAATCAAATATAGCTAAACTTCAGTATTATAAGTGGGCAGCTTGATCCCCAAGGCATATGCTTCCTCACAGTATAGCAGTGATTCAGAAAGACCTACGACGGCATATGATAAGTGAAAGAGACCAACAAAGCACAGACCACAGGTTCATCAGAAGATTATCCAGGGATTCAGTACAAAAATGTCCATTCCTATTTTACCAACCACTTCATTTCCTTTTGCAACACATAGTTTCCTTTTGTTCTAAGTATTCCCCCTAAAAATGACTTAAAACATTCAGATACTGGGACAAAAACTGTCATGATACTGAATAGGTACACAGAACTAAACCAATGAATGCATCTTGCACTTGTGGATAAACACATGCACTCAATACACTTATGTTTTAAAGAAAAGAGGTGGGGGGGGGTGCTCAAGGTTAGGAAGATCTCTTACTCCTGCCCCTGCTCCCTTCATTGCTACCCACCAGCAGTAGTAGGAGTCAATCCCTATTATTCCAAACTGAGGGTAGGTCTCACTGAGTGAAAGAACCCAAGAAACTACAGATAGCAAAGATTATGAAGTCTATCTATTCAAAGGTAGTTAGTACATGTATGCCTATTATGTGACAGGCATTATTTAGAACAACTGACATCCTTTCTTTACCCTGGGCCATTTTCCGGCCCCTCAAAATGCCTAGCGTCTTCTCCTGTATTAGAGGCTTTTGCATTAAAACACTGTCTCCCATCAGACTGCAGAAAGAAGTGAGACAATGAAGCAGACTTACAAAGAAACAGAGATAAGAACTAACAGACTTAGTTTCTGACTTTCTGGTTCCAGTCCTATGTGGCCTGGCTATACTTCATTTCCTGTTGTTGGATGTCCATGAGATCCAATAACCTCCATGGAATGAGTTTCTGTCCTTTACCACCATATATACCTTGGCTGTTTATCTTCCTCTGTATGCAATCAGCTGCTTGAGTATAGGTGCTATAGCCTTGATTACACAAGTTGCTATCACACATGCCTTCCGAACACCAAGCATTCCTGTTATCCTCTGTCCAACTCAGCAGCATGGACTGCTAAAGGCATTTCCCTTCAGATGAACCTTCTCTGTTCTACATTTGGCTCCCTGAGCTGACTAGCTCTGGAACAGGTACCCAAATATGCCATTCTCACACACCAAAAAGTCCATCTCTGGTAGAAGTTTTTACTGGTAAGGCAAGCCAACCTCCAATTGGAATCTAAGATTTATAGGGTAAAAGATTTAGAGGGTAAGATCTTAGAGGGTAAAAAGAAACAGACAGGAGGCCTGGAATCTTGATTTATGGTTGTGAATAGAAACACATCAACTGCTACTATCACATGCTAAGGCATACCTGGTAATAAAAACCAGCCAAAAAGTGACATTATGAGTCCTGATATATCAACTACCCTATACAATGCTAGACATATATGAGGCAGATAATACATATTTGTTTAGTAAATGACTAATTGAAGAGCTAAACAAATGAATGATTTAAGTGTGACATACAGGAAAGAATATTGTTAGTAATTTGAAGACCTGGGTTCTTATTTCAGTATTATCTTTTATATTTGTGTGACTTCAGGAATCTCCATTTTCTTCATGTGTAAAATGGTGGGATAATACTTGTTCTGGCTACCTCATAGGATTGTATAAGGATAGAAAGAAACAAAAGCTCCAACCTTTTCAACTCTCTATAGTCCTTTTTTTAATCAAAAAGGGCTCATGAATTAGAAGTTCATATACACAAAGGTACTTTAAAAAGGTGCTGGGCAAGGTGTTGTGCACCTGTAGTCCCAGTTACTTGGGAGGCTGAGGCAGGAGGATCACTTGAGCCCAGGAGTTGGAGGCTACAATAAATTATGATGGGCCGGGCACGGTGGCCCACGCCTGTAATCCTAGCACTCTGGGAGGCCAAGGCGGGCAGATTGCTCGAGGTCAGGAGTTTGAAACCAGCCTGAGCAAGAGCAAGACCCCGTCTCTACTATAAATAGAAAGAAATTGGCCAACTAATATATATAGAAAAAATTAGCCGGGCATGGTGGCGCATGCCTGTAGTCCCAGCCACTCAGGAGGCTGAGGCAGCAGGATGGCTTGAGCCCAGGAGTTTGAGGTTGCTTTAAGCTAGGCTGATGCCATGGCACTCACTCTAGCCTGGGCAACAAAGTGAGACTCTGTCACAAAAAAAAAAAAAAAAAAAAGCGTACATGCCAAAAAGGTTGGGGACAAAAAAAAAGAAGGTATGATGACTATTACTGCCATTGTTCATTAGACCATCCCTCTACTAAGTGAAGGGCAGTGGAGGGTAGGATAATAGGTTGTTGACTAAGCAGATCATAAACAGCCTCATACCTAGCAGATCCTAAATAATTGGTTTGGTGAACTGAAATATGTATCTCAAAGCAGCTTTAGAAACAAAAGAATAACTAATTATACTAGGTGTATTCAGCAGTCCAAAAAGAACTCAACCAAAGACCCATAGAAGTGAGATATCCATCCAACCACTTTAGGAATCTGACGAACATCATTTACGTGCTAAAAGGTTAAAGAGAAAAAATAATCCTTGGAACATATAAATAGAATCACACTTAAAAATCTAGATCAGCTAAAGAAGTAAAATTATTTTAGTTTGCAGACAACATGATGTTTGTTCCATGTAGAAAAATCCTAAAAATTCCGCAAAACTAATAAATGAATTTAGCAAAGTTGCAGGATACAAAACCAACATGCTAAAATCAGTTGTGTTTCTCTACACTAATGATGAACAATCCAAAAAGGAAATTAAGAAAACAATTCCAGGGAGGCCGAGGCGGGAGGATTGCTCGAGGTCAGGAGTTCGAAACCAGCCTGAGCAAGAGCGAGACCCCGTCTCTACTATAAATAGAAAGAAATTAATTGGCCAACTAAAATATATATAGAAAAAATTAGCCGGGCATGGTGGCACATGCCTGTAGTCCCAGCTACTTGGGAGGCTGAGGCAGCAGGATTGCTTGAGCCCAGGAGTTTGAGGTTGCTGTGAGCCAGGCTGACGCCACAGCACTCACTCTAGCCTGGGCAATAAAGTGAAACTCTGTCTCAAAAAAAAAAAAAAGAAAGAAAAAAAAAAAAGAAAAAATAAGTAGGTTGGAATTCATGAAGATTAAATTTTTTTGTGCAAACAATATTATCATGTGAGTATACTCAACACTACTGAACTGTATACTTAAAAAGTTAAGATGGCAAATTTTATGTTATGTGTTATCACAATTTTAGAAAAATGTAAATCTTAAGGGCAAAAAAAGCAATAGAGTATAAAAGCAGTCCAGATTATAGGAGAAAATATATGCAAATCATATACCTCATGGGATTGATATCCCCAACATACAAAGAACTCCAACAAATCAACAACAACAAAAATAAACAACTCTATTCAAAAATGGGCAAAGGGCCGGGTGCGGTGGCTCATGCCTGTAATCCTAGCACTCTGGGAGGGCGAGGCGGGCGGATCGTTTGAGCTCAGGAGTTCGAAACCAGCCTGAGCAAGAGCGAGACCCCGTCTCTACTATAAATAGAAAGAAATTAATTGGCCAACTAATATATATAGAAAAAATTAGCCGGGCATGGTGGCACATGCCTGTAGTCCCAGCTACTTGGGAGGCTGAGGCAGAAGGATTGCTTGAGCCCAGGAGTTTGAGGTTGCTGTGAGCTAGGCTGACGCCACGGCACTCACTCTAGCCTGGGCAATAAAGTGAGACTCTGTCTCAAAAAAAAAACCAGAATTAACGTATGATCCAGGAATTCCACTTCTGGGTATACACCCAAAAGAAATGAAAGCAGGGTCTCAAAGAAATATTTGCATACCCATGTTCACAACAACATCATTCACAATAGTCAGAAGGTGGAAGCAACCTGAGTAGCTATGACAGATGAAGGGATAAGGAAAATGTGGTACATACATACAGTGAAATATTACTTGGCCTTAACAAAGAAGGAAACTCTGATACATGCTACAACGTAGATGAGCTTTGAGGACATTATGCTAAGTGAAGTAAGCCAGTCACAAAAAGACAAATACTGTAAGATTCCACTTATGCTATTTACCTAGAGTAGTCAAATTCATAGAGACAGGAAGTAGAATGGTGGTTGCCAGGGGCAGGGAGGAGGGGTGAATGGGAGTTAATGTTTAATGAGTACAGAGTTTCAGTTTGTCAAAATGGATGGTGGTGATGGTTGTACAACCATATGAATGTATTTGATGCCACTGAACTATACACTTACAGTGGTTAAGATGACAAATTTCATGCTATGTATATTTTATCATAACTTAAAAAACAAACAAAAAACAATACACCCAAAGGCTACAGATTTTGACCTGATCAAATGAGTGAATGTGATCCATGCACTAAAATAGGACAGAATGTGGAAGGAGCAGCTTTGAGCAAGAAAATTAAGAGTTTTGGTGTGTTAAGCTTGATGCCACCTAGGCAACCAGATGCAGATGTCAAGTGAGCAGCCCATTAACTAAATTTGGAGTTAGGGAGAAAAAGTCAGGGATAGACATGCAGATTTGCATAAAAATGATACAAATACTTAACTTGCAAGTTATTAGTATATAGATGGTATTTAAAAACCATAGTACAGATTGAGATTACTTTGGAGCACTCCAACATTCAGAGTTAAAGCAGAGGGTGGGATAAGAGGTTAAGAGCAACTATGGATTTTTTAAAACTCTCTAGGCTAGTTCAATATTCTGAATGTGAGAGATGTAAGGGGATAAACTACACAATAGAAGTGGGAGGAAGGAAGAGAATTTTGAGGTATGTATCTAAAAGGTACCACTGGCAGGACTTGGTGACTGACTAGATGCGAGATGGAAAGGAGAGGAAAATAAACGACACATTGGTTTCTTTCTTAGGAGACTAGGAGGGTACTGCTGCCATTAAAATGGATAATACAAAATAGGACAGAAACAGGATTTTGCTGGTGGTAGTTGTTTGTGTGGTGGGGGTATGTGTATGTGCTTAGTGGGGAGGGCTGAAAAAGAGATAATGATAGTCATAATGGTCAATTCTAATTAGGAAGTTACTTGTCAGTAATAATAGTACCAGTAAATTATTATCAGTCAGTAAAAATAATATCTATTTTGGGAAGCTGGCCATCCCTCTTCAAGGAACACTGTGTCATCAAAGATCACAACAAGCCCACTTTGAAAATGAAGGAACTGAAGTTAGTCCAAAATTAACAGCTGGTAAATAGCACAGAAGGGCCTCAAACCTGGGTATGATAGACTCCAAGCAAAAGTTTGAGGTGCCTGTGGGATGTGGAAGTCAATAAGGCAGCTAAAGTCTCAGAAGATATAGTATCACCCAGGGACAGAATATACATATCAATAAATTATTATTCATATATTTGGCTAATTCCTATAATGGTATAATGAGCCTTTTTCCTCACTTAGAAAATAAAGACCTCAATTTCAGATAATGACCAGTGAGGGCAAGGACCTCCTCACAGTCTTTGTATTCCTAGAGTTGCAATGCCTGGCACAAAACAACCACTCAACACAAGTTTGCCAAAGATTTAAAGGTCAGGTGCAGTGGCTCATGCCTATATCCCAGCACTATGAGAGGCTGAGGTAGGAGGATTGCTTGAGGCCAGGCATTCAAGACCAGCCTGGGCAATAAAGTGAGACCCCATCGCTACAAAAAAATAAGAAAAACCAATCAGGTGTGGTGGTGGGAGCCTGTGGTCCTAGCTACTGGGGAGGCCAAGGTAGGAGGATTGCTTGAGCCCAGGAGTTAAAGGCTGCAGTGAGCTATGTTCACACCACTGCATTCCAGTGAGTGACAGACCAAGACTTTGTCTCTAAAAAGGAAGAAATAAATAAAAATGAAACTCAATAATTGGCCACAGTTAGAACAATCCTACATGATGGGAGAACAACTACTTCCTGATCGAAATATAGCATAGTTCTTTTATTTCCTCTGTGTAGCATGCTACAAATGCACTGTTTCTTTCTGCACCATAAT
Source organism: Mirza zaza (assembly GCA_008750895.1). Classification (NCBI taxonomy): domain Eukaryota; kingdom Metazoa; phylum Chordata; class Mammalia; order Primates; family Cheirogaleidae; genus Mirza; species Mirza zaza. Next base: position 39,473 of record VSMD01050031.1, read on the forward strand.
GTCTGTTTTGTGAATTGCTCTGCTCTAAGTAGTAGATAGAAGACAGAATTCAGTGTGACAGGTACTCTTACACACTGCTGAGGACAGATAAATACTTTCTGGAAGGCAATTTGATAAAATGTATCAAGAGCCTTAAAGCCCTAACTCATTAATCCTAAGAATTTATCCAAAGAAAACAAAGTGTAGGTTGGAAGTAATATAAAATATGCAAGAATAGGAAAATAATTAAATAAAGCATCATACAGCCATAGGGTAAAATACTATGTTGTTCCTTTTTTTTTTTTGAGACAGAGTCTCACTTTGTTGCCCAGGCTAGAGTGAGTGTCATGGCGTCAGCCTAGCTCACAGCAACCTCAAACTCCTGGGCTCAAGCAATCCTACTGCCTCAACCTCCCGAGTAGCTGAGACTGCAGGCATGCGCCACCATGCCTGGCTAATTTTTTCTATATATATGAGTTGGCCAATCAATTTCTTTCTATTTATAGTAGAGACGGGGTCTCGCTCTTGCTCAGGCTGGTTTTGAACTCCTGACCTTGAGCAGTCCACCCCGTCGGCCTCCCAGAGAGCTAGGATTACAAGAGTGAGCCACCGCGCCCGGCCCTATGTTGTTCTTAAATCAAGTTTTTGAAGGATATTTAAGAATACTATAAAATTCTTTTGATAAGTAAAATGAAAAAAGAATATAAGTTATATCTAGTATGATCATAATTTTGTATTTGTATGTGTAGCTATATATATATTTATTACTACCTAGAAAAAAAGATTAGAATATACCAAAAATACTAATAAAAGAGTCTCTCTGTGTGGAAAGATTATAGGATACCTTGGTTTTTCTCTTTTTATGTTTCCAGTCTTTTTTTGTTTTTGTTTTTTTGAGACACAGTCTCATTCTGTCACCCTGGGTAGAGTGCAGTGGCGTCATTGTAACTCAATGCAACATCAAACTCCTAGGCTCAAGTGATCCTCCTGCCTCAGCCTCCCAAGTAGCTGGGATTACAGGCGTGGGCAACGACACTAGCTAATTTTTCTATTTTTAGCAGAGACAGGGTCTGTCATCTTGCTCAGGCTAGTCTTGAACTCCTGGGCTCAAGTAATCCTCCTGCCTCGGCCTCTCAGAGTGCTAGGATTACAGGTGTGAGCCACTGTGCCTGGCTTATTTTCCAGTATTTCTAAAATTTCTACAAAAGGCACATTTTCATTAAAATTTTTTTAAATTTTTAATTTTTAGAGATAGGGTCTCCCCAAGTTGCACAGGCTGCAGTGCAGTGTTATTCACAGGTGCAATCACAGGGCACTGTGGCCTAGAACTCCTGGCCTTAGGTGATCCTCTCACCTCAAGCTCCAAAGGAATTGGAACTACAGGCATTAACCACCACACCTGGCTTTTCATATTTTCATTTTAAAACTTGAAGAAATATAATAAATAAAATAAAATAAAATAAAATAAAACAGCATTTACCTTCTTTCTTTTTCTAGAAGAATTCTTCATGGGGTCAGGCTTCTCAACTTCTGCTGTCTTTGCTTCTTCCTTCTCCTCTTCCTCATCAGGTATCAGAGAGTATTTGGTCCCACCCGGCTGCATGAAGCAATCTTTTGCAAAGTGGCCTGTACAAGAGAAGTAGAAAAGGTAGGGAAGGAGGAAGCGGGTGTTTCCTCCCAGCAGGTGGATCTTCCCCAGAGGCTCCTGAAAGGGTCTGGTTTAGGAAATATTATTGAGATTGTTCAGAACAGCTGCTTGATCCAAGGAGTTTTTCTATCACCTCAAGATGGCATTGCTCATTCAACCAGGCCAGACTAGCAGCTGGTCTTAGAGCTGTGGGAAACTCAGTCTTAGGGCTGCTCTGGAAATGACAGAGGATATGAAGATGCAGGCTTATGTACCATTAGTAATGGGGCTTATTAATTTTTAAAGATCTATTTTGGAACTTATTCCTGACAGCGAAAAGCTGTTCCAGAGAGCAGGATGCTTAGTAGAGAGAGCCAAGTGGCGCGCCAAGCCCTAAAGGAAGACAGCTCTTAGGCAGCTGGCAGGAAGTAGGCACTTATATCCAAGGTAACACATGGAGAGACAGGCACAGTCACCTAGGGGTACTGAACATTCACAGATTGTCGGGTCTGGCAAGGCCACAGAGATTATCAAATCCAATAACCTACATTTGCAGAGAGTATGAAGGCCCAGAGTTGAGAAGTAGCTCAAGGTCACATAGCAGAACTAAAACCTATCTCAGGTCTCATGTCTCTCTGCCCTTTTGCTCTTTCTGCTGCACAAAAACCAACTATACCTTTGGCCTAACCTTTTCTGACTGGGACAGTTCCACCTCCCATTATTCTTCTCTGCCTTAAGTAATGCCTAGTGAACACAGGTTGAAAGTAAGAGACCCCACCATCCCTGATCCTATAGTGCTACTGAGGGGTACCTTAACAGAGACTATCCTCTATAGCTCTAGTTCTGTCTGAGCTTGTAGTAGATCCTGTCTCAGGGGCACAGAGGAATTATACTAGATTATCAAAAAGCTATGTGTTTGTAAACTACTTTGTACCTCTGGGTCCAGAAGCTGGTTAGTGCCTGGAAGGGGAATACATCATAGAGTTTTCCAAACATCTGGAATGCTCCCATAATTCTGCTGAGGAGGTATTCTTTCTCTCAACTTTATTTTTCCCTTCCTCCCTCTACATTATGATATTTATGGGCTTAAAACCCACAACTTCAAGCAGGGCACAAATCTGCTAGCAGTTATGATAGAAAAATAAACAGAGCAGGATGCATGGAAGGCTAGGGAGAAGGGGTGACAAATTGAGGTCACTCTGAAAATGAGAAGCTGGCAATCCCTCTCATCATAGCTGCAACAAGGGAAGTTAGGCTCAAAGAGCTTTTTAATATTTGAGTAAGACTAGAGGAAACCTGAGGAAATAGAGCTAAAAGGAAGTGACTAGCTTATATTCTTTATTACTCAAAGGCTATTGTATTCAGAACTCTGACATTAAAAAGATAAAGCCCAGGAAGAAAGACCTTAACATGGAACGTTAAGGAATATATTTCACTCAAATTAAGTCACTTAATTTGTGCAGAACAATAATTGTCCTTGGAGATAAAACTTAAGAGTGTTAATCATAATCCAACACTGATATCCCTCCTGGCATGGTTCATGGGGACCTTGCCGAGGCAGGGCATGAGCTGGGGATGGGAGGGTGGTGATAGTGGTATAGTATCTGGCAGGGCAGCATTCAGAAAAGTAAACAGAAAAAGCATCAAGCCACCAACTCTTATGTGCACCTGGCTAGAATAATAACATGAACAGGTGAGGCCATCAACTTGGCTTAAAAACAGGGTGAGCTACACTCACATTGGGCTGCCTCCTTTATCCAGTAAAGGGTACATCCACAAGGAGAGAAAGATGGAAATGGCAGAGGCTTCACCTTACCTTTACAGCCACACTTCTTGCAGGTAGTGTTCAGGACAGCCTCGAGGGTGATCTTTTGCCCAGTGTAATCCTGGAAGGAACGCCTCCTCCTCTCTTCTTGCCTATAATGAAAAAGATACTGACTGCTGGCCCCCTTAAGAGATGTGGACAGAGATACTACAAGGTAATGCTGCATGTTGGTTTTTTGTTTTGTTTTTGGCAGTGAAAAGGGAGAAAGAAGGAAAAGTGTTAGGCAGAATTAGACAGGCACTGAAAACAATGATGTGAAATAGCCCAATTTTTTCATTCAGGACAAGGCTTGGAATTAACAATTAAGAATGAAACTAGGCCTCATCTTACTAATGCACAGAGGATGAAAAAATATTAATAATTACTCACCATGCTAAACACCCTACAGCCCTTAGCAGGTCACTCATGGGTTAAAAGACCTTCAAAAGCTTTCTAAAAAAATCAAATCCAAATTCATACCTTGGCATTCAAGGCCTTCCCCAGTCTGTCTCTAATCTACTTTTCCAGCCTTATCTTTACTTATACAATATGCTCTGGCCAAACAAAATTATTTTTTCTTCTCCAGATGGTTCAGCACTACTGTTCAAGCAGTTCCCTCTCTCTGAGATGCTGTGCTTGCCCTCTTTACTCCCACCTTACCACATCACCACACCCAAACAGTTCAAGGCTCAGCCCAGTTATCACCTCTGTTTCTATCAAGTCTTCTTCCATGAGTCCCTCAGCCAGAATTAAACTCTTTGTTCACATTCTCATAGTATTTTTTTTAAAAAAAATCTAAATTTCTGACCAAAGGATAATATGCATATAGAAAAGTTTTTATCATAAGTATATAGCTCACTTGATTTTCACAATTTAAACATACTGATATTACCAGTACTTAGATCAAAAAACAGAACATTACTAGCACCTCAGAAGCCTATCTCATGCTCCCTTCTAGTCATCATGCCTCTCGCAAGGGTAATCACTATTTCTAAGAGCATAGATTCCTTTTACCTATTTTTTTTTTTTTTTTTGAGACAGAGTCTCGCTTTTGTTGCCCAGGCTAGAGTGAGTGCCATGGCGTCAGCCTAGCTCACAGCAACCTCAATCTCCTGGGCTCAAGCAATCCTGCTGCCTCAGCCTCCCAAGTAGCTGGGACTACAGGCATGTGCCACCATGCCCGGCTAATTTTTTCTATATATATGAGTTGGCCAATTAATTTCTTTCTATTTATAGTAGAGATGGGGTCTCGCTCTTGCTCAGGCTGGTTTCGAACTCCTGACCTCAAGCAATCCGCCCACCTCGGCCTCCCAGAGTGCTAGGATTACAGGCGTGAGCCACCGCGCCCGGCCCCTTTTACCTATTTTTATAAATTATATAAATGCAATCATAGAGTATAGACACTTCTGTGTCTTGCTTCTTTTGTTTGTGTCATTTGTCCATATTGTTATATACAGTTAGGAATCATTCATTTTCATTGCTGTATTCTATAATATATTGGTGGGTACTTGAATAATTTCTGTTATGAACAGTGCTTCTATGAACTTCCTAGTACATGTCTTTTGGCAAACATATGCATGCATTTCTGTTCGGAAATGTCTAGCTCCACACAGGAGTGGAACTGCTGGGTTTTAGGGCATCAGCTTTAGCAGACACTGCCAGTTTTCCATAGCACATTTACCAATTTACACTCCTATCAGCAGAGGATAAACATTCCAGTTGTCATAGCTTTTATTTTTCACCTTTATTATAACACATAGTGCCTGCAGAGTAGGTACTCAGGAAATATTTAACTGAAGAGCATCACCTTCAATCATTCTCTTTTTCAAACTTTAACTGAATCCTGTACACACTGCATTCCAAGCACATATCATACTTTACTGTATTATGTTTCTTCTCTAGAGAGTGAGCCCTTAAGTTACAATACCTTACTTGTGTTTGTTCTCCAGCACCTTAGCCCAAGGCTTGACACACAATAAGCATCAATAAATGTCTGTTGCAATTTCTTTGCTCTTCATCCAAAAATATTCTTTCTTTACCTGAATCTCTTTAAGATTTAACTCTGTCTTCACCTAAGATTTTCTTTCTTTCTTTCTTTTTTTTTTTTTTGAGACAGAGTCTCACTTTGTTGCACAGGCTAGAGTGAGTGCCGTGGCGTCAGCCTAGCTCACAGCAACCTCAAACTCCTGGGCTCAAGTGATCCTACTACCTCAGCCTCCCGAGTAGCTGGGACTACAGGCATGTGCCACCATGCCCGGCGAATTTTTTCTATATATATTAGTTGGCCAATTAATTTGTTTCTATTTATAGTAGAGACGGGGTCTCGCTCTTGCTCAGGCTGGTTTTGAACTCCTGACCTCGAGCAACCTGCCCACCTCAGCCTCCCAGAGTGCTAGGATTACAGGCGTGAGCCACCGCGCCCGGCCCACCTAAGATTTTCAAACCATTTACCAGGTCTCTACAGTCCAGCAATAGCAGAGGAATATTCTCTCAAATCAGCCATATTATCAAAGAAACGAGGGATAGCTATATAAAAGCAGAATAAAGCTAACCACTTCACATGTATACTTTTTCAACCTGACGTTATGAACGTATCATGTCACATATTTTAGCCAACAGACATGTAGGCTCATGAGAGGAAACTGAAGGACAAAGATATTCCGTATCTGTCTCATTCATTGAACTTGAAACTTCTTCAAAGTTCAGCTCAAATACTGCATCTTCTATGAAATGCTCCCTGATACCACAGGCAGAGATAATTTACTCTTTTGTGTCACCACAGTATTTCACTCTCTGATCATTTGGTTAGGTTTGTTTACATTTTGCCGCACTCTCCGCATCATAAGCAGAACCTCAAGAAACAAACACTGTCTAATGCATTGTTGTCCAAAAGAATACGATGATGGATATGCTCTGTAAATCTATCTGTAAGTCTGCACTGCCCGAACATGTGGCTATTAAGCACGTAAAATGTGGCTTCTAGGCCAGGCACGGTGCCTCACACCTGTAATTCCAGCACTTTGGGAAGCCAAGGTGGGAGGATTGTTTGAGGTAAGGAGTTTGACATCAGCCTTGACAACAAGAAGACTCTACAAAAAACTTCTTAAGGTCAGGAGTTTGAAACCAGCCTGAGCGAGACCCCGTCTCTACTATAAATAGAAAGAAATTAATTGGCCAACTAATACATATAGAAAAAAATTAGCCGGGCATGGTGGCGCATGCCTGTAGTCCCAGCCACTCGGGAGGCTGAGGCAAGAGGATCGCTTGAGCCCAGGAGTTTGAGGTTGCTGTGAGCTAGCCTGATGCCACGGCACTCACTCTAGCCTGTGCAACAAAGTGAGACTCTGTTTCAAAAAAAAAAAAAAAAAAATTTTGTAGCTACTATGGAATATTACACAGAAAAAATAAAAATAAATAAATAAATGAATGAATAAATAAATTTTTGTAGGCCGGGCGCGGTGGCTCATGCCTGTAATCCTACATTCTGGGAGGCCAAGGCGGGTGGATTACTCTAGGTCAGGAGTTCAAAACCAGCCTGAGCAAGAGCAAGACCCCGTCTCTACTATAAATAGAAAGAAATTAATTGGCCAACTAATATATATAGAAAAAATTAGCCGGGCATGGTGGCACATGCCAGTAGTTCCAGCTACTTGGGAGGCTGAGGCGGCAGGATTGCTTGAGCCCAGGAGACTGAGGTTGCTGTGAGCTAGGCTGACACCATGGCACTCACTCTAGCCTGGGCAACAAAGTGAGACTCTGTCTCAAAATAAATAAATAAATAAATAAATAATAAAAAATTTTTGTAGGGATTGGGTCTTGCCATGTTCCCCAGACTGGTCTCAAACTAGTGGCTTCAAGCAATCCTTCCACTTTGGCCTCCCAAAGTACTGGGATTACAAGTGTGAGCCACCACATCTGGCCAACACTCTGTCTCTTAAAAAAAAAAATTTTTTTAATGTGGCTAGTGTGATTGAGGAATTGGATATTAAATTTTATTTAATTTTGATTAATTTACATTTAAATAGTCACATGTGACAAGCAGCTACCCGCTTGGACTGTGCAGACAAGCATATCATTTAGGTTCTGAAAATGTATGCTCAAATTCCTGGCTTTTGCCTTAGAAGAATCCTACTCAAAGATGGGGGGGTGGTCCTTGGGTTATGAGAGAGGGTCCTTTAAAAACACATAATGAAGCTTGAGTAACAAAAACCAAGACAGATACCTAGAAAGCCTGTTGGCAGGGTAAAAATAAAAAAGAAAGAAAGAACAAAAACCAAGGCAGAAACTTGGGGACTTAACTTGAACAAATCATAAACTCCATGGCTTTCAGGTGCCTTGTTCATAAAGCTGAATTTCAAGTGGCTGTGAGCTATAGCTTAAGCAAACCCTCATTGTAATCAATTCCAATACTCTGTGGATTCTAACATACTACAAGCCAAATCATAGCTCCCAGTTAACACTCAATTCAACAAATGTGTCACTCTTCCAAATGTCTCTCTTTCTGTCCTCATTGCCATCATACTATAATAGTTTAGGCTTTATCACATTTCATCTAGAGAGTAATAACTCTCTCACTGGTCTCCCTGCCTCCAGTTTTTCTCCTCCAATCCATCCAGTACACATTGTCAAATTAATCTTTCTTTTTGTCAGTTCAACTAATAAGTGGCTAGTGCTGTGCTAGTAGTTAAGTATGTATATGAAAATGAACAGGACATAGTCCTTTTCCTCAAGGAACTCATAATCTAGCAGCAGTAGGAGACGTATAAACAAATAACTGCAGTGTGGTGAGTCATAAGTGTTCTTTCTGAAGACAATACTATGCTGGCTACACCTAACTGGAAACTGCCTTTAGCCCCTCTCCATTTGCAGAGTAACTTATTAGATGACCTTGTTAACACTTTGGGGCTGAGGGGATAAAATGTAAGAGCTAGATTTTGATGGAAAATGAAAGGTGGCTAACAAACTGTGGATAGCTGGAGACAGCATGACAATATTGAGCACAACAAGGTGAGGCCAGACAATGGGGTACCTGGGTAGATTAATCAGATCAGAAGCCTTTCCCACTCAAAAGCTTTTTAAAAATCCATATTATTCTTTGACTGATATTCAAGGCTCTCTGCAATCTGACCCCAACATACTTTCAAGCCTTACATTCTAGTACTTGACCATACCCTCTCATTTCCTTAAACACTCCCGAACGTGCCCTGTGGTTTCCTGCCTCATGCCTTTCCTCAAACGATTTCTTCTGCCTGGAATACTGTTCCTTCCCCTGTTGTCTGACAAAATCTTCTTTGTTCTTCAAGACCTAGCTCAAATGGCACCTACTCTCTGACCATCATGGCCTGAAATCAACTATTCCTCTTCAAGCTAATTCCTTAAACTCGTTCTTTAAACCATTCTTGTAGCATTTATTACACGTTCCCTGATATTTGTTGAATAAACTAGTAAGTCAAAGCTACCCATCAGGCACTATGGGAGATAAGACATGGCTCCTGTTTTTACAGGTCTTATACATTCTTTCAAAAGAAAAGGTGAGGCCGGTCGCGGTGGCTCACGGATCACTCAAGGTCAGGAGTTCAGAACCAGCCTGAGCAAGAGTGAGACCCCATCTCTACTATAAATAGAAAGAAATTAATTGGCCAACTAATATATATAGAAAAAATTAGCTGGGCATGGTGGCGCATGCCTGTAGTCCCAGCTACTCGGCAGGCTGAGGCAGGAGGATTGCTCGAGCCCAGGATTTTGAGGTTGCTGTGAGCTAGGCTGACACCATGTCACTCATTCTAGCCTGGGCAACTAAGTGAGACTCTGTCTCAAAAAAAAAAAGAAAAGAAAAGAAAAGGTGAGATAATCTCAGATATTAGAGGAAAAACAAAGAAGCAATTAAAACAATAATTACAAGAAGCTGGATATATTAAATGTCTATCACAGACTAGACACTAAGCTAGTTCCTTACAAATAAGATTTTACTGAAATCATTCCATCATTTCTGAGATACCTCCAGAATCTCAGATGGTATCATTATCTCCATTTTATAGTGAAGAAGCTGAAGTTCAGAGAGACCAAGTTATCTACTTAAGGTCATATACTAGTTTGAGCGGAACTAGTACTCTTTCTTTTTTATACATATATACTCTTTCTAATTCAAGTGTAACTCTAAAACTAATAATCATTCCACTATGCCATGCTTCTTTCCTGAGAGCCACAGACATAGTTTACAGAAGTTACTGTTTCAGCCACTTGGTTATTACTAGAAATAGCCTATACATAGAGACAGGTACAGAGCAAAACCAGGGAGTCCTTTACCTTCCCTACCCTTTTTCTGAAAAATAGAGACAGTTCTTTAATCCTACTTATTTTATATTTTATTACTGTAAGGATGGCTTTGGGAAATTTTCCTGCTTTTTAATGAGTCTGTATATCATTCTTTGGAACAGAAGCAACTTATTATAATGCAATCAGTAAGTGCCAGAGTTAAATAACATTGAAAATGTTTTGTCAATAATCAGCCCTACAGGCTGGGCACAGCGGCTCATGCCTGTAATCCTAGCACTCTGGGAGGCCAAGGTGGGAGGATCACTCAAGCTAAGGAGTTCGAAACTAGCCTGAGCAAGAGCGAGACCCTGTCTCTACTAAAAATAGAAAGAAATTAATTGGCCAACTAAAAATATATAGAAGAAATTAGCTGGGCATAGTGGCACATGCCTGTAGTCCCAGCTACTCGGGACACTGAGGCAGAAGGATTGCTTGAGCCCAGGAGTCTGAGGTTGCTGTGAGCAAGGCTGATGCCGCAGCACTCTAGCCCAGGCAACAGAGTGAGACTCTGTCAAAAAATAATAATAATAATCAGTTCTACAAATGTCAATATTTAAGGAGTAAACTATAGAAATATGAAAAACTCTAAGTCAACAGCTAGAAGCATAATGTGGTGAAAAGTACATTAGCTTTAAGGTCAGAGAGACCTAGGTTCAAGTCCCTGATATTTGCTATGTAACCACAAGCAAGTTACTTAGCACCAAGCTATAATGTAGAAATATAATGTAGAAATATAAAGTAAAATGGGGATAATGCCCATTTTGCAGGTTGTTAAGAGAATTACACACATTAATGTACATAAAATGCCTTGCATAATAATAATGCCTGCCAAGTAATATGTATCCAATAAATATTACTTCCCTTCCTTTTAGATAAAAGTCCTTCATATCCAAAGTAATTGTGTCCAGAACTATACACAAAAGGGTTTCCAAACATTTCACCAACAAGATCCCATTCAAATAACATTTACCATCTTTTTCTTATTTTTTTTTAATAAATCAATGATACCTAATTAGCAAGAGAGAAACAATGTGATATTTTATCTAAAACAACAAAATAATAGCATGGTTAACCTGAGGATAAATGTATGATTTTGGAAGGCTTTCTGAAACACTAAAAGCAGTTAATAAACCCTTCAAGATTCCTTCAAGTGATCTTATGGATCCAAGAACCCCTGCTTAGAAGTTCAAGAAAGACTCTGAGAAAACAGAAAATTCCCCATATCACCAGACATTAATTTATTAACTTACATAGATAGAAAATCTTCCATTCCTAAATGAAAGGTCAAAAGAAAGTGAGGTGCTGTTTTCAAAACACAGTATATCCCAAGATGTGGGAGTCTAAACCGCACTGGAGTTACTCCTAGATTCCCTAACCCCCTGACATGGTCTCATTAGAAGACAGGTAAATAACAGTACTTCAGGCTAACTGGTTAAAGGGCAGAAACAGAAAGAGATTAAGGGGAGGGAAACAAAACTATTGATGGAGCACACTCCTATGCTAGGAGGTTTGCACGTTAATATTTCATCTTAGAACTCCATGCAACATTCAGCAAAACACATACTTTCATTGGTTAAAAAAAGAAAAAGAAATTAATAAAAAGAAGAAGAAAAAAAGAAAAAGAACTCCATGCGACAAAGTTTTATCTACACTTTATACCTCTAAAACCCAAAGATCACAAAGGTTATATAACTCATCAATATCACAAAGTCTATAAATGGTAGTTCACAGTTCAGCCTGATTTACCACAGCATTCTATGGTTTCTATGGGATATAGAACGATTTCAGCCTTTCCAAACCTTTTACCTACTCAATGATAACGTTGTTTGGATCAAGGTCTTTCCCAGTCCCTTGGTTGACAACTTTCATGGAGAGGGATACTTTTATCCTATCATTTTTCATCTGAAAAAGATAAAAGCAAAGTCACCAAAAACTCTAAGGACATCCCTCAGACTAACAGTCTAAAATTATCTAAGAATCAAAACTTGCATTGTCATAACATACATTGAGTTCCTCTAATGGACTAGGTTCTGTTCTAGGAACATTGAGGGTACAAAGAAGAATAGGCAAACCCTAACACAGAAGAATTTTAGGAAACAGTCTTTATCTAATTCCTCTCCCTCTGGGAGAAAGAAATGGTTGCTCAGAAATCTAAGGCCTATTGAAGTAGCCCAGCAGAAATAAAACCTGTTTCTTCCAGGTAAGTTCAGCATAGTGATTGGTTCAGAGATTTATAAACCCCAAATGGGTTTTAGAATATTTTAGGAGACTAGATCTCCTTTTGGACTTGGTCTAGAGCTCCATCCAGCATGAAGACACTTGTTGATTGCCTTGGTCTTTTGCTTCTTATAGCACATAAAGCCTTTCTTCACTTCAGGGTCTTTGTATCAGTTATTTATTCTCTCTGCCTAGAATGTTCTTAACCCAACTCTTCACATGACTAGTTCCTTTTCTTTTGGGTCTTAGCTCATATACCATCTCTTCAGACAGCCCTTTCCTGACAACTTTATCTAAATCTACCTCCAATATCATTTGAACCCAGTATAGCACTTACTATAATTTGCAGGTTTGTTTTGTTTTTTTTGAGACAGAGTCTTTTTTTTTTTTTGAGACAGAGTCTCACTTTATTGCCCAGGCTAGAATGAGTGCCGTGGCGTCAGCCTAGCTCACAGCAACCTCAAACTCCTGGGCTCAAGCAATCCTGCTGCCTCAGCCTCCCAAGTAGCTGGGACTATAGGCATGTGCCACCATGCCCGGCTAATTTTTTTCTATATATATTAGTTGGCCAATTAATTTCTTTCTATTTATAGTAGAGATGGGGTCTCGCTCTTGCTCAGGCTGGTCTCGAACTCCTGAGCTCAAACGATCCGCCCACCTCAGCCTCCCAGGGAGCTAGGATTATAGGCTTGAGCCACCGCGCCCGGCCTGACAGTCTTACTCTGTTGCCCAGGCTAGAGTGCCGTGGCATCAGCCTAGCTCACAGCAACCTCAGACTCCTGGGCTCAGGCGATACTCCTACCTCAGCCTCCTGAGTAGCTAGGACTACAGGTATGCACCGCCATGCCTGGCTAATTTTTTCTATATATTTTTAGTTGGCCAACTAATTTCTTTCTATTTTTAGTAGAGATGGGGTCTCACTCTTGCTCAGGCTGGTTTTGAACTCCTGACCTTGAGCAATCAGCCTGCCCCGGCCTCCCAGAGTGCTAGGATTACAGGCGTAAGCCACCACTCCCAGCCTAATTTGCAATTATTTTATGTATATGTTTGTTTACTTGTTAAAAATTTGTCTCCTCCACTTATATTCTCTCTCTCTTTTTTAAGAGATGGGGTCTTTGCTTTGTCACTGAGGCAGGAATGCAGTAGTATGATCATAGCTCACTACAGCCTCAAACTCCTGGGCTCAAGCAATCCTCCTGCTTCAGTATCCCAAGAGCTGGAGATAAAGGCACACGCCACCATGCCTGGCTAATATTTTTCATTGTTTGTAGAGACAGAAGTCTTGCTATGTTGCTCAGGCTATTTTCAAACTCCTGGACTCAACTCAAGCTATTCTCCCACCTCAGCCTCCCAAGTAGCTGGGATTACAGACATGAGACCACACCTGACTGTCCTTCACTTATATTTTATATAAACTACATAATAGCTGGGATCATTTATGTCTGGTTCACTCTTGTATCCCCCAAACCTAGCATATGTTAAGCACTTAAATATTATTGAACAATAGTTCTTTCAGACCTATCTCCCCTGCCATTCTCTGGTAGAAGAGCAGGACTCACTATATGTTCATATTCCTTCTGTGCTATGCTCACACCCACAGCTCTCATACCTTCAACAGAATTGTTCTTAACAGGGTCTTTTGGATCTTTCTCACATCCCACATATGGCATGATGATAGATACTAGGAAAAATGACTGTAAGTCCTTTGTCCTTTTTTTGTTTTGTCCCAAACTGAAGTGTACCTGGCAGGTATTCTTTGAAGTCTATGATAAAGACTTGCCCCATAGATCAAGTTTCCTTCTCTCATTTTGGTTCTTTTCTTTATTCCTCCTGCCTACCATACAGGTAAACTTCAAGGAGGGAAATGTGTGAACAGGCACTTATTGTACCATACTTTTTTTTTTTTTTCCATCCAGACTTTGATGTTTTATTGGAGCAAATCTTCAACAAAAGGTGGCTTTTATTTACAAAAGTTAATGTGTGTGGGGACTGTCCAACCCAGTTAGACGCAAGTAATGATAACCATTAAGGTTGTTTATGTATTTTTCTTATTTTCAGTTTACATACAAAAAAAATTTTATTTGCTTCACATTCAAAAAAATCCCAATATTGTAAATAACAAATAAACCCTCCCTTACCTATCCCTTAATTAAATATACAAACAGCTTCAGAAACATAAAATTTAAATTGGTTTAATCTTGAAGTGTAATCCAATGAGACTGAAAACTAAACATTTCAGGTCTTGTACCAAATAGTAAAATACTCGAAGGCCTTCAGGATCCTTAGACTGATTTACATCAATAAGAGAACCTATTTTTGATGTAGTAAAAGAAATGTGCTCATCTCCAATTACAATCTCCAGCTCCTGTCGACCAACCCTGTCAGGGGGAGGCCACAAAGCATCATCTTCTTTTGTGATTTCACTGTCATCAATAATTCTCTTTAGGCCGGGCGCGGTGGCTCAAGCCTGTAATCCTAGCTCTCTGGGAGGCCGAGGTGGGCGGATCATTTGAGCTCAGGAGTTCGAGACCAGCCTGAGCAAGAGCGAGACCCCATCTCTACTATAAATAGAAAGAAATTAATTGGCCAACTAAAATATATACAGAAAAAATTAGCCGGGCATGGTGGCACATGCCTGTAGTCCCAGCTACTTGGGAGGCTGAGGCAGCAGGATCGCTTGAGCCCAGGAGTTTGAGGTTGCTGTGAGCTAGGCTGACGCCACGGCACTCACTCTAGCCTGGGCAATAAAGTGAGACTCTGTCTCAAAAAAAAAAAAAAATAATAATAATAATAATTCTCTTTAGTTCTTCCATTACACTCTTGTGTACATAAGCCTCTTTTCTGATCATGACATCATTTTTGTAATTGCTGTTGTTGGCATATCTAAGCTTTCCGTCCGGCCGAAACTCGAACTCTAGAAACTCGTGTCCAAACTTGCCCTTGTGCCCTACATAGTAGCGCAGGTAGAAATCACTGGCCATAGCCATTTTTGCCCCCAGGAAGCCCGCCGAAATCTGTACCATACTTTTATAGTTCACACCATTCCTTCTGACTTTGCAAAACACCCAGAAGGTTTAAATTCAGGACATATTCTAGTGAACAGATTTAAAAATAAGATTATCAGCCACAATTAACAATATTTACATGCTCACTATCATAAAATAGCAAGAAAAGCCCAGCTCTTCCTAATCCTTTCTAACCACATGAAAGTGGCACAGAACTTTACCTCTCGGCCAATAAGCTTCACCCACACTTTGTCTCCGACATCGACTATTTCAGAGGGCTTATCCACTCGACAGGATGACATATGAGTTCGATGGACCAGACCTGGGCACAAGAAGGAGAAATAAAATAAAACAGAGGGCATGACTGGATAAGGAGAAGATAAGAAATGGGGAATGCAAGGGAAGAATGAAAGTTTCCAGTGAGAAATATTTGCTAAAAGAGCAAATTAAACCAGTCTGAGATTGTTTTTCATACCTAATCAACCAACAAACATTCTTAAAATAATGCTAAATGTTATTAAGATGTGATAAAATAACTAAAGCATATAAGACTGATAGAAATATCAGTTGGTAAAATTCTCTGAAAGCAAAGGCATAAAGATGTTTATACCTTTCCTGCAAGAATATTATTGATGACATTTTTTTCAAAGGAAAAACTTAATAGAGGCAAAAACCTATGGGGATAAAATACTTGTAGTATTATTACCTACAAAGGTTAAAAAAAATAAGAGGCCAGGCAGGTGACTCATGCCTGTAATCCCAGCACTTTGGGAGGCTGAAGTAGAAGGATGCTTGAGGCCAGGAGTTCAAGATTCGACTGGGCAATATAGCAAGACCCCACCTCTAAAAAAATTAAAATGCTAGGTGTGGTGGCGCATGCCTATAGTCCCAAGTACTTGGGAGGCTGAGGCAGAAGAATCGCTTGAGCCCTGGAGTCTGAAGTTGCAATGAACTGTGCTGTACCACTGTACTCCATCCTGGACAACAGAACAGACCTTGTCTGTTTAAAAAAAAGTAACATGAAGAATTATAAAACAGCCTAAATGATCAATAACTAGAAGATACCTTGGCAAATTATAGCAAATCTGTCAAATGAAAGATAAGCAGCCATTTAAATTACAGTTACAGAAAACAATTATCACAAATGTTAAGTGAAAAAAGGAAATACAAACAAGGTACCATTTTTAATCAATTAAATTAGCAAAATATATATTGTTATAATTTTCATTTTTTTTAAAGAGGCAGGGTCTCACTCAATGTTCTATGCTGGAATGTGGTGATACAATCACAGATCACTGCAACCTCCAATTACTGGGCTCAAGGGATTCCCCTGCCTTAGTCTCCCAAGTAGCTGGGACTATAGGCATGTAGCACCATGGCCAACTAATTTTCTTTTTTTAGAGATGGGGTCTTGCTATGTTGCCCAGGCTTGCCTCGAACTTCTGGCCTCAAGCGATCCTCCCATCTTGGCCTCCCAAGTAGCTGGACTATAGGCACATGCCACCACACCTGGCTAATTTTTTTTTAAAGGTTGGGTCTCGCTATGTTGCCCAGTCTGGTCTTGAACTCCTGGCCCCAATAATTCCAACCTTGGTCTCCCAAGGTGCTGGAATTATAGGTGTAAACCGCTATGCCTGGCCAATAAAATATTTAGAAATAACAATACCCAATGTGGTGAAAGTATAGTAAAATAAATAATATTACTAAGGCTAGAACAAACTTGAAAATCTCTCATCAATGGATATCAAAAAGGATGAAATATTTATAATATACTTGATATTTAATAAAAATAATTGAAATTTTAATAATTTAATAACATTTAATAAAATATTCATAATAGACATTCTTTTCCTGTCTGTCTAAGTTCCTTTCCTTGGGAGAACTATCTCCCTAACTTACATTCTAAAGCAATCTAGTCAGTCCATGTAATTTGGCTGGAGCTGACCTAACCCCCAACTGTGGGCACATGACACAGGCTTAGCCAATCAAGGTACTTCCATCCTCCTGGCCACAAGATAACTGACTGGTTCAGGGGCAGACATTTGTCAGGATTATAAACTACAAAAAACTGCCAATGCTTATCTTTACCACCAGATGGCAAGAGTCTGCCAGGGAGAAGCGAAGAAGAGCACAGGGAAACGAGACACAAAGCCTGAGGGTATAATCTGAGCACCTATGACAGCCAAGACTGAAGCCGTATTTATCCTGGATGCCCCCAGCAAGATTGGCCAAAATGTTTCTCAACTATATTTCTGCTCCTTGCAACCTAGAATCTAATAATTAATTTGATCTATAATCACTTCTAAGAATCTATCCAAAAAACAATAATCTTATACATAGGAAAAGCTATATGCTTCAGGAAAAGTCATCTACATCAAAATATTCAATGTATTTTTAAGACAGGAAAATTCAGAAACAATTCAATATCCAACAAAAGGGTAATAATTAAGTCAATTACGGTATAGTTATTTGGTAGTCCATTCAAAAGATTATGTAAAAACATGTCAATAATTCATTCTGTAGTAAATATTTATTGAGTGCCTATTATATGTCAAGCATTGTATGCATCTAGCATTTATTTTCCTATGCTAAATAACAAAAGCAAAATGTGAAATTATATAGTATGATTACAAATGCTTAAAATACATTTAAAAAAACAGAAATAACCAGAAATGTTAACAATGATTATAATATTACAGGTTAGCCTTTTCATTCATTTTCAAATTTTTTTTTTAGAGAGAGTCTCGCTTTGTTGCCCAGGCTAGAGTGAGTGCTGTGGCGTCAGCCTAGCTCACAGCAACCTCAAACTCCTGGGCTCAAGCAATCCTCCTGCCTCAGCCTCCCGAGTAGCTGGCACTACAGGCATGCGCCACCGTCCCTGGCTAATTATATATATATATATACACATATATATATATTAGTTGGCCAATTAATTTCTTTCTATTTTTTTATAGTAGAGACAGGGTCTCGCTCAGGCTGGTTTTGAACTCCTGACCTTGAGCAATCCGCCCGCCTCGGCCTCCCAGAGTGCTAGGATTACAGGTGTGAGCCACTGCTCCCGGCCCAAATGTTTTAATAATAGAGAAGATTACTTCTATTCGAGAGAAAATGAAAATAAATAATTATTTTGAATGACAATAAACCAGGAATCACATCTAAAATAACTGCTCTCTCTACATTACATACATTTTATAGGCTTTTAAAATTTTAGATCAACATATAATCTCCAAATTGGATAAAATCCATATAGCTGGGTTTTATTTGTTCCCATATGATGATATAATGAAGTGACTAGCCTAATTGGAAAGTCTGATGAGGAAATTCAGATCTCATGAAGGGAAACATTTCACCTTGACATTTCCTTGGCTTCAACTGTCCTCTCATAATTAAAATTCACCTCTTTCCTCTATTGCTAATGAAAGTTATAAAGGAAATTAATGTTGAACCTAATACACTTGAGAGAACATAATTTTTCTTCCCTAAAACAGGTCTATTTATTAGAGTAGCAGAAAGAAATAATGGTGTCAACAATTTTTCCCACCTGATGCCAAAGTATTATTATTTTTTTTCTTAGTCTGGGCATCTCTGTCCTGGATAAATATGACATTTCCAGAAGCTTTAACAGCGAAAAATTGGAAACAACTTAAAATGGTTATATAGGGCATCTGAATGACAGAATAAAGCCATCAAATGTTTTTAAAAAGTGGCTCACGCCTATAATCCTAGCACTCTGGGAGGCCAAAGCAGGATTGCTTGAGCTCAGGAGTTCCAGACCAGCCTGAAACTGAGTAAGACCAAGACGCCATCTCTACTAAAAATAGAAAAATTAGCTGGTGTAGTGGCCCAGGCCTGTAGTCCCAGCTATAGGAGAGGCTGAGGCAGAGGGACTGCTTGAGCCCAGAAGTTTTAGGTTGCAGTGAGCTATGATAACCGCCGCTGTACTAAAAAAAAAAAAAAAAAAAAAGGTTACTCTTACCTTTGGTTTGGGGAATCTGAATTCCCTCTCTAGAGTCTTCAAGTCAGTCATCTCCAATCAATGGTATATGACAATAATGTAAGCGCATAAGTTAAAGTGATTTCACACCCTTTGTCTTATTGAGATTATAGATTCATTCGAACATTTACTAAACATTATATTGTAGGCAAAAATGGATCCAAGGATGAATGAAACACGCTTGCCTTTTTTGATTCTGCCAAGTCAAAAAACTCACAGCCTAAAATATACAAATCGTTCCCATTTCACAGATTAGGAAATTAAGGCCGAAAGACTAAGCACTTTACCCAAATCAAGAAGCTAATAAATGGTGGCGCTGGGGCCAGAATTCATTTATTCATTCAATAAAAATTACTAAACACCCACTATACCTTAGGCACTGTACTAGGCCCCAACTCATCCAAACAGCCTAACTATTTCACAACTCAGTGGATTAAGTACAACCCCACTCATTTTTATTAGATGCCATTGTAATTTGTTTACATCTCTAGACTGTGAACAATCTGAGGGCAGCAGGGATTATGTTTTTCTTATCTCTGTGCTGCCACCAAAAAAAAAAAGTTATAAGAGAATAGAACTCAATAATTATTTGCTAAACTGAATCCAGTGCCAAACATTTGAGCTTCTACCATAAGAACAAGGAACTCTAAAAGTATAACATTAAATAATCTCTGCTTTCAAAATTTCAAAGTTTAGTGCTAGAGGGCAAAAGACAGTAGGGAAAAAAAGAACTGTACAGTTGTACAGACAACTTCATTGTCTAAGATGCTCACTAGCCACATAACTGTTTTAAGTTTAAATTTAAATTAGTTTAAATAAATAAAATGAAAAAGTCAGTGGCTACTGTAATGGACAGCACAGATGTGATACAATATAAAAAATAAATATTTGGTCTTTGTCCTTGTTCCTGGCAAAGAACTCTTAAAACTCCTGGGATTTCCTGAGTGATAGGAGTATATTTTATTCATAATAAGACCTTTTTGATCACACCTGAGTTTATGCTAATGAGGTGACAGAATGAGGCCCCTAGATGATAATCTATATTTGCAGCCGCTACCCAGTGCTAGCACCACCACCTCAGCTCCACCTTAGACCACTGGGCATTAGATTCTCAGAAGGAGTGTGCAACCTAGATCCCTTGCATGCACAGTTTATAGTAGGGTTTGAGCTCCTATAAGAATCTAATGCCACCGCTGATCTGACAGGAGGTGGAGCTCAGGCAGTGATGGAAGCAATGGAGAGCAGCTAGCTGTAAATACAGATAAAGTATTTGCTTTATCTATATTTGCTTACTCACCACCATAGGATTAGAGGGTTGAAACTTTTTTTTTTTTTGAGACAAAGTCCCACTACATTGCCCAGGCCAGACTCAAACTCCTGGGTTCAGCAATCCTCCTGGGACTAAAGGCACACGCCCACCCAGCATAGAGAGTAGGAAGTTTTAGTCCCACCCACCAACCCCCCATCTGCAAGAAGGGGAAGAATGGGGCCTGGAGATTGACCTCTAGAAAAACTCATGAATCTGTAGAGTTTTGGGGTTGGTAAACACATCAGTAGGGCTGGGAAAGTAGCATACCAGAGAGGACATGAAAGAAAGCTCCCCACCACAACTTACCCCACTCCACTCCACCCATACCTTGTCCAATGCATCTCTTCCATTTGACTGTTCCTCGGTTATATCCTTTATTATAAACTATATAATTACAATATACTGTAATAAAAGTTATCATGCACTGTGGCTGTAACTTATAGTTTGAGGTACAACAGCAAAACTAGCACTAATTTCTTTTTTTTTTGAGACAGAGTCTCACTTTGTTGCCCAGACTAGAGTGAGTGCCTTGGCATCAGCCTAGCTCACAGCAACTTCAATCTCCTGGGCTCAAGCAATCCTGCTGCCTCAGCCTCCTGAGTAGCTGGGACTACAGGCATGCGCCACCATGCCCGGCTAATTTTTTCTATATATATTAGTTGGCCAATTAATTTCTTTCTGTTTATACTAGACACGGGGTCTCGCTCTTACTCAGTGTGGTTTTGAACTCCTGACTTCGAGCAATCCACCTGCCTCGGCCTCCCAGAGTGCTAGGATTACAGGCGTGAGCCACCGCGCCTGGCCAGCACTAATTTCTTTAGCCTTCTTAACCATCTCACACATAGAAGATTCATTCTTACTGTGGATCTTAGCAACCCCAGCATAGGATTTTTTTTTCTCTCATTATTGAGAACTTTCAACTTTTCCCTTAAAGGAAACACTTTGGCATATCTGAATTGGCATATCTGAATTGCAGTGTCACTACTGTATTTTGGAGTCATTAAGTAAAATAAGGCTTTCTTGAACACAACACTGCCATACCAGACAGTGGTGCCAATAATCAAGAAGGCTACTAAGTGACTAACATGAGGATAGCATATACAACATGGATACACTGGACAAAAGGATCATTCATGTCCCAGGTGGGATGGAGCAGGATGGTGAGAGATTTTATCATACTGCAATTTAAAACTTATGATTGTTTCTGGAATTTCCCATTTAATATTTTTGGATCTCAGTTTTCCTAGCCTAACTGAGACCACAGAAAGCCAAGCCTCAGATAAGGGGCTCCTAATGATGAATACAAAAAAAACATTTTTTTTTTTTGAGACAGAGTCTTGCTCTGTTGCCTAGGCTAGAGTGCCATGGCATCAGCCTAGCTCATAGCAACCTCAAACTCCTCAAGCAATCCTCCTGCCTCAGCTTCCCAAGTAGCTCAGACTATAGGCATCCACCACACCAGGCTAATTTTTCTATTTTCAGTAGAGACAGGGGGTCTCGTTCTTGGCTCAGGCTGGTCTCGAACTCTTGAATTCAAGTGATCCTCCTGCCTTGGTCTCCCAGAGTGCTAGGATTACAGGCATCAGCCACCGTGCACAGCCAAAAAAATTGAAATTTCTAACACTGGGTATTAATAGTGATCTTTTAAAACATTTGTTAATCTCAAAGATTTTATGAGTGTTTTAAGTCACTTCTTAAAAATCTGGGATTACAGATTTATATGCACTCAAAAGAAACACTGTAACGTGTTTTCCTGAGTTCTGTGAGCTATTCTGGCAGTCTCAAACTTAAGGAGGGGCTTGTGGGAACCTCTCATTTATAGCTGGTGGGTCAGAAGTACAGGTGGCCCAGGACTTATGACTGGCTTCTGAAGTGGGGGCAGTCTTGCAGGACTAAGGCCCTTTAACTTGTGAGATGTGATGTTAATTCAAGGTAGATAATGTCAGAATTGAACAGAATTATTGGACATCCAGTTGGTGTCCAGAGAATTGGTGTCAGAAAAACAAATCAAAAAAGATATAGAACATTTCTATTATTGCAGAAAATTCTACTGGACAACACTATGAGAACAGAGGGAAAAATCTAGTTTAGATTTGAATACTAGGAAGAAGTCTTCGGCACAGTAGTGGCTGAAGAATTCTGAGAAACTAACTCAAATTGGAGTTTACTTTCCTGAATCAAAGATGTTAGGATCTAATCAGATCAGAGTTATTTTCTAACTCAGTCCTTTCAGGATGAGACTTAATCTTCCTCCTTTACAGGCAGAGAAGCTAAGATACACTGTCAACTGTTCAAGTTATCCAATAAACCAACAGAAGATCTCAGCATTGGAACTCCTAGAGTTTCCACCTAATTATTTGGCTCCCTGAGTTCTCCCTCTGAGACTTGTTTCAGCACAGCTGTCAGACTGACAGATTCACTTGTAACCTGTCAGCCCCAATCAGAGGCACCACCTGATAGGGTATGGATACAAGTGAGATGAAGACTGACTGCTAGAAGGTCACAGCCCTCTAATCCCTACATAGTCCCCAAAATGTCACATAAATGTCCAAGCAAAAACAAGACTCTCAGGCACTGGCAAGAACACTATCAAGAAAATCTGTCCTCAGACAAAAAGAAGCATACAACCCATGGGGGGGGCGGGGATGAGTTCCACCTCATTAAATTTGAGACAATATAAAATGAGAAACTTAATTCCAGGCTGCTGACTGCCAGCTTGAAAACTACTGGTAAGCCATTTCTAATGCAAAGATGCAATTTGCAGCATAGTAGTTTTCAAGGCTGGAGGCATGGTTTGGTTTTTTTTTTTGAGACAGAGTCTTACTCTGTGGCCTTGGCAAGAGTGCTGAGGCATTGGCCTAACTCACAGCAACCTCAAACTACTAAACTGAAGCGATCCTCCAGCCTCAGCCTCCCGAGTAGCTGGGACTAGAGGCACACACCACCCCACCCTGCTAATTTTTTCTATTTTTAGTACAGACAGGGTCTAACTCTTACTCAGGCTGGTCTCAAACTCCTGGCCCTCCAGCAATCCTCCTGCATCAGTCTCCAAAGTGCTGGTATTATGGGTGTGAGCCACTGTACCTTTTTTTTTTTTAATGTTAACATCTTTAATAAATATTTAACTTATTTTAATATGAGAAGTTAGCAGGTTGAGTCTTTGGATCCACCAGAAGTGTGATATAGAAGAATGCCCCCTGGGCTAGGATTCAGAAGTCTTGGATTCTAGTCCCAGCTGTGCTGTTACCTAGGTAAATCACTCTGGGTAGGCCACCAGTGTGTGGAACCTGTCTTTTCTACATAACACAATTGTTTTGAGAAATAAATAAGATTATAGACATAAATGGGATTCTCCAAAAATGCTCAACAGACCTATATTTACAAAGAAAACTTTAAATACTATATATAATATATATTTGTATTGTTTACAATACTATTTCCATTCCATGTGCCTTATACTAGAAAACTTACAATGTCAGCCTCAAAGAGAAGTAGCTTGTCCTCCCCAAAATCCTATGTCCACAGAGGTCAAGTGACTTGCCTAGGGTCACAAGTGAAGCCTAGGGAGAAGCTAGTTCCAGAAATGAACCCAATTAGCTATACCCTAGCCCTCCTGTAAGTCTTAATGCCATTCTTCTGATAAGACCTGCCAGCTAAAACTGAACTGTCATTACTTGTCTATATTCATACCTAGACAGAAAAAACAAACAAAAAATTACTGTCTGAAAATTATACAGCCTATAATTAGGATATGGTGAGGGTGACAGCAGAGAGTTGAAATGGAAGGGCTAAATTTCAAGTTATAGGGTCCCACCTTGCTTCCGACAGCCAGGGATTTTGATAAATGCTCCATAGTCTGTCACCATAGCAACCTATAAAGACAAAAAAAATCAACATCACACAAATGAGAATCTTTCTTCCATAGAACTTAACCTAATCTCCCTGAATTACTACTTGGTACCGACTGCCTCTGTCTAATACAAAGCTGCCTAAAAATGAGGCTCTGTCAAATATTCTTTCTGTTCTTTTGAAATTTAGACTGACAGATATGTGTGTACACATTAATAACACTGGTGAGATTTGGAATGTTGTCACTTGGTATGATGGTGCCAAGGAATGTCCAAATGTCACAACTATTGAAATCACCAAAGCAAATTCATGAACAAAAGGAACAGCAGAAAACTAAGTATTGATATCACCAAAGGAGTTTCATGAACAAAAGGAACAAACAGCAGAAAACCAGGTAATAAAGTTCCACTTTATACTGGCTGGGACTGAGGCCTCTAATCCCAATACAGAGAACATTAATAATTTGGGATTGATCATGTAGGACATCCCTTATTCCTAAGCTTCAAATCAAACCAGACCATACAGCATACTATATTTCACTCCAAATCTTAGTCTTGGGTTTTATCAAGACAATTATATAAAAAGTCAATATACAGACATCTGATAGAACCTCAAAAGATGTAATCAGAGAAAAAAAGAGTTGTCCCCAAGTCTGTTACAAAATTGGCCTAAGACAGATAAATTAGAGGCTTGATGGACCTAGTACAGCCTAACAGCACAGCCACATATAGCACACATATTGGGTCTATGTAACAGGCAACTAATAAATGTTAGGGGAGAAAGGTCCAGAGCCCTTGTCAGATAAATCATTAACTCAGGCTCTACCTCTCTCCCTTCTGCCCACCCCGACCCCTATCTGCAGATTGGGGGTAATGTTGTCACTACAGATTGAATTTATCACTAAATTCATTATTATTTGTAAAATATTCAATACAATCTTACACATATATATAGACGTTATTCCTTTCAGTGCCTTTAATTAGGTGCTTCATCTTGGGCAATCACTGTTGCAACTTTACCACAACTAAAACAAAAGAACTGAGTAAGACAATTCCTACTGCATTGCTATTCACTAATATATACTGAATACTTACTATATGCAAAACTATACAAAATGCTTTGCATAATTCTCATGTCACTGTATGAAGTTGGTATTATTATTCCTATTCAACACATGACAAAATAACGCATGAAGAGATTAAGTAACTTAATCAAGGTCCAAAGCTAGTAAGTAGCAGATCTGGGATTTGAACCCAGAGTGTCTTAACTACACTAGAGCTGCTCATGGGTTCTCTTTAATTATAAAACTCTAATGGCCAAAAGCAACATGATATCTGATATCCTATCTGCTCCTGGCAACAATCCTAGAAAGTATATCAGGTAGGTCCCCATGTTGAAGATTGAGGGAGAATAGTATAGGTATAGCAGGGCACAGTAGCCCCAACTACTCAGGAAGCTGAAGCAGGAGAATCACTTGAGCCCAGGAGAATCACTTGAGCCCAGAAGTTCCAATCCAGCTTTGGCAACACAGCAAGATCCTGTTCCTAAGAAAACTTAAAAAAGAAAAAAAATTTTTTTTTTCAAAAAGAGAATAGCATAGTAAGTGTTGAAAGAGCCCAGGCTTTAGAGTGAAAGATGTGTCTTCTTATCCCAGCTATGTTATGTCCTACCTGTGGGATCTTGAACACAACTTGCCTTTCAAGGCCTAAGTTCTCATTTGTTCTCACTGTGCTGCTGCAGATAACAAATGATTGTACATAAAGCGTCTGGCACTGGCATCTGGCACACACTGTACATTCAATAAGGTACAGCTTTTTAATAATTTGCAGTCCAAGATAATGAAATACAAAAAGATTAGTGACTGGTAAGAAGGCACAGAACTAACTCAGACAGAACCTGGGTCCCTTGACTCCTACTCCAATGCCTCCTACTTCACCAAATATTATCATCACTTGCTTCAATATTAGGATGGAAATTGAGAAAAACTTTTATTTTCCTGATTTTTTAATGGGGATTTTGGAACAGAGCACTTGAACTAACTCTCCAAGACACAGCATGAAGAATACATTACAACCCAAAAGTTCTATACTCCTGTTTCACACTGATGAACATGCTATGGTGGGGGAGAGTCCCAAAGAAACAGTACAATAACGCAGATACTTAAAATCAAGGCAAGATGGAACCAAAGGAAAGACTTTAGAGATTAGCTGATGCAATCCTGTCATTTTTCAAATGAGGAAAATGAAAATTAGAGACACAAAGTGCCTACTAAAGTTCACAAAGCAGTTTGTTCTGTGTAAAAGAGGGTCACATAAAAGATAAGTGTTTCTATTTTTAATTAAATCAAAGCAAATTCCATCTTTCTGGACCAACTGAAGGCCCTCTGTTCGGCTTTTGTACCAGGGTTCTAGAAGGAGGGCTGAAAATTCTCATGTTGTGTAACAACATTATTAAAGAGCATAATTATCTAACAAACTTAAAAGTAGCATCTGGCAGTTGGAGCTCAAATCACCTTGCTGCTGTAAGACAATCTCACTTTTCAATCCCAAAGCTCCAGTGTCACGTTATGGTCTTTATAGGTTAATATAACAGACCTTAATTTGGCCTCTCCCAAAAGGAAAGGTTAATGTGCTCCAGAATGGATGCACTCAACTGTTCAGTTAAGAAAAGGCATTCTTTCCAAACCCAGCACCAGGTGTTTCCATCACTGTGTCTCCTAGGGTGCAGCCAGAGTTGAAATTAACAGGATGGCACCTGCCATAGATGATCCCACAATCTGCCTGGTGTCCCAAGAACAATTAGTCAAACAGCTCAGGGAAAAAAATTCAGTAATTATCTCAACTGAATTTAGGGCTTGGGTAAAATGAATTTCCCATCTTCATATTAGAGGTGGCGCTGGCCTTGAAACTCATTATCCCCATAATGTAAATGAGGAATTTGAGGCTCAGAGATATGTTACTCATGCAAAGTCACAAAGTTAGAAAGTAGCACAAGGTATAGCACAGACATTTTTTGACTTGTAGTCCAATGTTATTTCCACCTTGCCAACACCAATCTCCCTTCAGCATTTCTTTGACAATGGCAAGCCTGAGCCAAGTCCTAACTCCCATTTCTATGTTCGTACCTCCTATCGTGTTTAATGGACTCTGGCACCAACATGCCTCTCAGAGGATAAGGGAAGGATGCATACTGGCTTCTCAACTATGTAATCACTCAGCTCCGAATCTCTACTGAGCCCACTAAGAAGAACTGCGAGGATATGGGCTACACCACTAGTTTCTTCAAGGACAACCAGTCCTATGAGACCTGGGGTCAATTTTATTCTAATATTTACTAAGCACCTACTATGTGCAAGATACCGTATCAGGTACTGTGAAATAACTTTGTAATTTATTAATCATTGGGTGATTACTAAACTTCTGAGAAGAGTTTCCTTATCCATTAAATGGGGATAATAATTTCTTTGGATAGATTCAATAACATAAAATGTATGCAAGTACTAACAGACATTAAGCTAAAACATTTTTTGAATTTTAATGTAACTTATCTTCTTTGTAAATATTAGGCACTCATCGTTTCTTGATAGTAATATATAAAACCTATACTAATTCAAGCCCCATCTCCTTAGAAAAACCTGTAGGTCTTTACTAGAAATCTGAGTCAGTCTGTGGAGGACAGAGCACTCTTCCTCTTTCTTCTGTGCAGCACCTGACGAATGAGTGCTTCATGATCAGAAAAATCATTTTTTTTTTTTTTTTTTTTTTGAGACAGAGTCGCGCTTTGTTGCCCAGGCTAGAGTGAGTGCTGTGGCATCAGCCTGGTTCACTGCAACCTCAAACTCCTGGGCTCAAGGAATCCTACTGCCTCAGCCTCCCGAGTAGCTGGGACTACAGGCATGCACCACCATGCTCAACTGATTTTTTCTATATATATTAGTTGGCCACTTAATTTCTTTCTATTTATAGTGGAGATAAGGTCTCGCTCTTGCTCAGGCTGGTTTTGAACTCCTGACCTTGAGCAATCCGCCCACCTCGGCCTTTTGACCTCTAGTGTTACCACTTCCTTTTTCTGGTACCATACTAACCTTTGGATATAACATGGGCCATAAAGAAAAAGGACAGAGGCTCTGAGGAGCAGAGCTGTTTGCTATTTGTTAAAATGTTATTATTCTTTGTATTTTGGCTGTTATATTACAAGTTGGGATCAACTTAACAGAAGCCAAAAATTACAATTATCTATGACCAACTGACAGTCACAAAGTCTACCCTCAAAAGACCTCACATTATTAGGAGGTAAAACTTTTGTCAAACGTAAAGCAAGTATGAATGCCAAGTATGACTGATATCGTTAAAATACTATAGGCACTCATAACACACTGAATATAATTTTTAGCTTTACTTTCACTTCATGAGTAGGGAGAAAAATGTTAATGAATTCCTATGTCTCAGGCATTGTATTTTTATAGGTGATAGCTTATTTAACCATCACTGTAATCTTGTGGAAGTAGTTATTATCTCCATTTAATGAGAAAACAGAACCAAAGAGATTAAGTGACAGTCCCAAAGAACATACAGTAAGTAAAGAAGCTGGGACAGAATACAGATTCTGTCTGGTTCCAAACCCTTTGCTCTCTAAATACATACAATGCCTTTTCCTCCAAAGGTTGATCATTCATTCAGTCATCAAAAATGTATCAAGCATCTACTATTTTCTACCTACCCACCTAAGACTGAGATATACAACATTAGGCTGGAGGTAGGGGTTCACACCTGTAATCCTAGCATTTTGGGAGGCCAAGGTGGGAGGACTGCTTGAGCCCAAGAATTAAAGACCAGCCTGAGCAATGTAGCAAGACCCCCTCTCTACAAAAAAAAAAAAAAAAAATTAGCAGGTATGGTGGCACACTCCTATAGTCCTAGTTACTCAGGAGGCTGAGGCAGGAAGATCGCTTGAGCCCAGGAATTTGAGGTTGCTGTGAGCTATAATGGTGCCACCACACACTAGCTTAGGCAAAACAGCAAGGCTCTGTCTCAAAAAAAAAAAAAAAAAACATATACAACAAAACAGACAAAGTTCTACTCTCACACAGCTTTGCATCTTATGAAAAACACAGACATTAAGCAAGTACACAGTTCAACACAGGATGAACCCATTTATTTACGATGGATAAAAAATCTCTGAGGAGACAACATTAGGGCTGAGACCTAAAGGGTGAAAGGAAGATGGTGGGAAAGTGGATAGAAGGAACAGTGTCTTAGTCCATTCTTGCTGCTATAACAAAACACCATAGACTAGATATCATAGACAGAGCACTCTTCCTCTTTCCCCATAGACTACATAATTTATAATAATAGAAGTTTATTTCCCACAGTTCTGGAGGCTGAGCAGTTCAAGATCAAAGCACTAGAAGATTAGCGTCCAATAAGGGTTCATTCTCTGCTTCCAAAATGGCACCTCGTTGCTATGTCTTCGCATCGCAGAAGGAACAGAGAAGCCAGGCAATTTTCTGAAGCCTCTTTTATAAGGGCATCCCATTCATAAGGGCAGAGCCCTTGTAATTTAATCACATCCTCAAAGGCCCCACCTCTTAATCCCCCAATGTAATGATATTAAGAGGCGGGTCCTTTAGGAGACGATTAGGCCATGAGGGCTCTGCCCTCATGAATGAATTAGTGCCTTATAAAAAGGGTTCATGTTTGCTCTTTCTGTCATGTGAGGACATAGCAGTTGTTCCCTCTGTAAGACGCAGCAGTAAGGCGCCATCTTGGAAGCAGAGAGCAGTCCTTACCAGACACCTAATCTGGCGGTGCCGTGGTCTTGGACTTCTCAGCTTGCAGAACTGTGAGAAATAAATTTCTGTTCTTTATAAATTACCCAGTCTCAGGTATTTTGTTATAGCAGCACAAACAGACTAACTAAACTAACACAAACAGCATGTACAAAAGTCCAGAAGAGAAAGTAAGAGCTTAAAAGATTCAGAGCTATAAGGAGGCCAGTGTGGCTGGACTATGAGTGGGGTAGAACAAAACAACATTATCAAGCAGAGGCCAAGTCATGGAAGGGCCATGAAAATGAGTTTGTATACAATTATGAGAGGCCTCTGAAGAGCTGTGAGAAAGCAGTATGTCCAATCTGGGGTTTTAGAGGTTTTTTATGTGCCATAAAATGATTCTGAACCAATTTGTTTTTAAAATGTTATTCTGGCTTCAATGTGAAGAACAGATTAGAGAAAGGTTATAATAGAAGTAGGGATCTCAGTAAGGGCCAGGCAAGAGATGGAGAGCTTGAACTAACGGGGTGCCACGGGGATAAAGAAATATATAGGCCGGGCGCGGTGGCTCAAGCCTGTAATCCTAGCTCTCTGGGAGGCCGAGGTGGGCGGATCGTTTGAGCTCAGGAGTTCGAGACCAGCCTGAGCAAGAGCGAGACCCCATCTCTACTATAAATAGAAAGAAATTAATTGGCCAACTAATATATATATAGAAAAAATTAGCCGGGCATGGTGGCACATGCCTGTAGTCCCAGCT
Organism: Mirza zaza; assembly: GCA_008750895.1. Classification (NCBI taxonomy): domain Eukaryota; kingdom Metazoa; phylum Chordata; class Mammalia; order Primates; family Cheirogaleidae; genus Mirza; species Mirza zaza. The sequence goes on from VSMD01050031.1 coordinate 70,099, forward strand.
ACTTGGGAGGCTGAGGCAGCAGGATTGCTTGAGCCCAGGAGTTTGAGGTTGCTGTGAGCTAGGCTGATGCCACGGCACTCACTCTAGCCTGGGCAATAAAGTGAGACTCTGTCTCA